>CM053566.1:47234476-47281123 GCA_028646485.1 Cryptoprocta ferox | reverse complement strand
GGATGTGGAGAAATGGGCACCCTCCTACACTGTTGGTGGGAATGTAAACTGGTGCAGCCACTCTGGAAAACAGTGTGGAAGTTCCTCAAAAAATTAACAATAGAATTCCCTTATGACCCAGCAATAGCACTGTTACAAATTTACCCAAGGGATACAGAAGTGCTGATGCATAGGGGCACATGTACCCCAATGTTCATAACGGTACTTTCAACAATAGCCAAATCATGGAAAGAGTATAAATGTCCATCAACTGATGAATGGATCAAGAAGATGTGGTTTATATATACAATGGAATACTACATGGCAATGAGAAAGAATGAAATCTGGCCATTTGTAGCAATGTGGATGGAACTCGAGGGTGTCATGCTAAGTGAAATACGTGAGGCAGAGAAGGACAGATACCATATGTTTTCACTTATAAGTGTAACAGGAGAAACTTAACAGAGGACCATGGGGGAGGGGGAAAAATACCTGAGGAGAGGGAGGGAGGTAAACCATGAGAGACTCTTGAATACTAAGCACAAACTGAGGGCTGATGGGGGAGGGGGAGAGAAAGGGGATGATGGGCATGGAGGAGGGCACTTGTGGGGATGAGCACTGGGTGTTATATGGAAACCAACTTGACAATAAACTATAAAAGAAAAAAAAAACATTTATGGATCTGTCATTATTTGTTTAAGATTATATCTTAAATGTTAATTGCTCGAAAAACATTTTAAAATTTACATAAGATGTCACAATTAGCCCCCACAGAAACAGTACTGGTTCTTGTATAACTGTAGGGTAGCAGTAGGCTACTGCCACTTGTGGCCATTTTTTGAAAACCCAACACTGTTTTAGCCAGAGATAAATAATATATCCAGACAAAGTTTCCATTTTTGCTAATATTTATTTCTAATGCATTTATATTATGAATTGCCTATTTGTATCCTTTGTCTCCTTAAAATACTTTTCTTATAATATGTATATTAAACAACTGATACTTTGTCACTTATTTACAATATTTCTACTTCAGTTCTGTCTTTAGAGTTTCTAAAATATTTATGTGGTCAAGTTTATTCATATTTTCCTTTATGGTCTCTTCCTTTGAAATAATTTCTTACTGAAAGAGATCTCTCAAAACCAACATCAGATGGTTACTGGTATTCTACTTTTTTCATTATTTATATAAGAATAATAATGCTGGGGGCACCCGGGTGGCTCAGTCAGTTGAGCGTCGGACTTCAGCTTAGGTCATGGTCTCACACTTCCTGAATTTGAGCCCCATATCAGGCTAAGGCTCACTGTTGTCAGTGCAGAGTCTGCTTCCTATCCTCTATCTTCCCCACTCCTGTTTGCATTCTTTCAAAAATAGTTAAACATTTAAAATAATAATAATAATTCTGTTAGCTGTCTAGAAATAAGCTGTGTGTGTGTGCGCGCGCGCACACGCATTGGTGTGTGTATATTGCCATAAAGACTTAATTTGATTTGATTTCGATTCAAATATTCAATTCATTTTCCTTGCACTATTTTCCCCACTGATTTGAAAGGATCTGATTCTCTGGCTTTCTTTTGATAGGTCTGTCTCTTCTCTTATAAGTACCACTCCTTTTCTTTGAAGGTTTGTATTTTATATTAATATTTGATAGTCAAGTCCTTCCTAATTTTCTCATTTTTCAAAATAGACTTATATTTCAACTGTTTATCATTCAGATATATTTCTGCAATTTGTTAGATTAATTAAACATATATTTGTTTGGGGAAAGTTAGCCATAGTGTCTATCTAGAAGATTCTAGAAGAATCTCCTTTAATCATCTCATTGGCTGAATTCTTAAACTTAAATTTTTAAAAAACAGAAAAAACTAACCAATAGGTGAAAACTCATTTCCATTTCTTATTTGATGCATTTTCCCTAGATTATCTTATCTGATCTCATGGTTATGACTACAACTTCTGTGCTAAATTTCCAAAATGTGTATTTCAATTTCATACTCCTCATGGTAGCTTCATTAGGTAATGGTTCAGGCACTTACTAGGTATAGATACTGGATGGAGTGCTTTATGTGGATTATCTCATTTTTTCTGGAAAACAACTCCTTAAGGGATGTATAATCAGTACTCATATTTTACAGATGATGAAAGTAAGGCCCCAAATGGTTGAAAAATCTGCCCAGGGTCACAAAAGTATAAAAAGACATTGGAGTTTAACCTAACTCTACCCCAATGTAGATGTTCTTAACCATTAAAGTCTTCTATCTCCAAGTGTTTGTTTCCTATATACACTGTTACCAGTTGTCACATCAAATTCAGGATGCCAAAATGTTTCTGATCATCTTTACCTCAACTGTTTTTTCCAGTTTTGTATTCTTTTTAAATTGGTGATACTGCAATATACCAAGTCACCTAAAAGAAAGAACTGGGAGAAAAGAAAAAGGAAGGAAGGAAGGAAGGAAGGAAGGAAGGAAGGAAGGAAGGAAGAAAGAAAGAAAGGAAGGAAGGAAGGAAGGAGGAAACAAAGAAAGAAAGAAAGAAAGAAATGAAAGGGAGAGAGAGAGAAGAAAGAAACAAAGAAAGAATAAAGGTAGGAAGGAAGGAAGGAAGAGAGAGAGAGGGAAAAAGAAAGAAGAAAGAAGGAAAGAAGGAAAGAAAGAAAGAAAGAAAGGTAGGAAGGAATGAAGGGAGAGAGAAAAGAAAGAAAGAAAGAAAGAAAGAAAGAAAGAAAGAAAGAAAGAAAGAAAAAGATAGGAAGGAAGGAAGAGAGAGAGGGAAAAAGAAAGAAGAAAGAAAGAAGAAAAGAAAGAAAGAAAGAAAGAAAGAAAGAAAGAAAGAAAGAAAAAGAAAGATAGGAAGGAAGGAAGAGAGAGAGGGAAAAAGAAGAAAGAAAGAAGGAAAGAAAGAAAGAAAGAAAGAAAGAAAGAAAGAAAGAAAGAAAGAAAAAGAAAGAAAGAAAAAGAAAGATAGGAAGGAAGGAAGAGAGAGAGGGAAAAAGAAAGAAGAAAGAAAGAAGAAAGAAAGAAAGAAAGAGAGAGAGAGAGAAAGAAAGAAACAAAGAAAGAAAAAGAAAGAAAGAAGGAAAGAAAGAAAGAAAGAAGAGAGAGAAAAAGAGAGAAAAGAACTGGGAGTCATTTTTGTAACTTATTGTTCCTTCTCACCTTACATTTAACAATCATAAATCTTGTCAATAGTAAATGTGTGTGTGTGTGTGTGTGTGTGTGTGTGTGTGTTTATGTTACATACTTTTGTTACTGCTTTTGGTTTAAAAGCTCAGTTTTTCTTTTACATATTTATCACAGTCGTCCTTCAGGAAGGAACCTGAAAGCAGGGTAACAAAGGGTAACAAATAACCCAGCTGAAATTTCTCATATGTCTTTCTGAAGTTTTAAAATTGGATGAATTAATTGTTGCCTTTTTTTCTCCTCCAAGAACTAGATCCAAAATTATACTTACAAAAAAATCCAATGTGTTTTCATTTCGATGAAAATGAGATAGTGCCAAACACAACAAACACAATACTTTTTAATTTTGTTGTCTTTATATATTAAATATAATATTTTTTGCTTAGTGTGTGGCAAAAAAACAATAATTCATTTATATATCAAACTCAGAATATTTCATTTGTAAAAGACTAAATTCTAGAAATGAAACAGAGAAGGGAAACTAGTACAAAGTAAAATACTTGTATTTTTTTAGGAGTTGAATATAGAATTTCAGAACTATAGTGTATTAAATAAACTTTCTTAGTAGTAGATAACAAGCATTTTCAATAACTAATAATAGCATATGGGTTTCCCCTAAAGTATGGGTATCATTGCACTGGTTTGTTGAGAAAACTTATAAGTTTATAGTTGTAAATAATTTTAAATTAGATTCATAGGCTTCCCATTTGTCTTACCATTATAATTATTAAATTGATTACGTTTATCTTTAGAAATAGTGAAAGTCTGGAACTGAACCGCCAAATGGCACCTTAGGTAGATACTATATTCCAAGAGAGAACATATAATTTTGTAGATAACACAGCTTTGGTTAGATATTAAGAGAAATCAAAAGAAAAAGAAGAAAAAATATGCAAAAATTGGAGAGAACAGATTACTTAGAAATATTGATGACTGACTTTTCCCCACATACAAGATTTGGTAGAATTAAACTTTAGCGTGCTATTCCAAATGAGATATTTTCTAGGAAAATGACAAAGAGTGGTAAGAAGTAATGAGAAGAAGATTGTATATGCTCCGCCCTTTCTCAAGTACCAGAATAAATTAATGGCTTAGCATAATTTCAAGTAGACAGTAAGCTCTTTTAGGTTTTTTTAAAAATTACTCTAAGAACTACAAATCTTAATGCTAAAGCTTTATTATCCTTGAGTTTCCAGAATACATTCTGGAAAGTAAATTTTAATCAAGATATCCTGTGGCAAGAAAATGCAAGGCGACTGAAGCATCAATTTAAAATATAAGTGGGCATATTTTTCTTTTTTGTAAATTCTTCTGTTCATTATTTTAAATTTTTTGCTGGCATCTCTTTTTTTCTTTTCTTGTATGAGCAGTTACTCTGGAATAAAAATTTTTTTTGCATTCATATAAAGGGGGATTTTTCATAGGAATGAAGCAACTTCTGGGTTCTGGAAACTAGCTTTTATGTTTTTTCAATACACATTTTGTCGAAAAGGTTTTAGAGTAATATGTTGTTTAAATATAGTTTTGAATGTTTGAAAACTGTATTGTATTTGGTTTCAAATGAGCGCTTTTATAGAGAACATAAATGCATGCATTGATTGTACATACAGTAAAACAAATACTTTTTATTTTGTGATATTAAAACCTATTTTTCTCTTAGAAAACACAGAGGATGGAAAATATAGCTTTGGGGAATTCTAAACATGGTGTGTAAAGGTTTCTATGGAAATTCCACAGATTATGTTTCTGAAATACTGATATATAGAGAATTAAACTAGAAAGTAGATGATTCTGAATGTAAGGGGTGGGGATAAATTAGATAAATGAAAAAAATGCTGATATATTCTAACTCTCCACTTCAGCAGATATGATTTAGGGTATAAATTGGTATAACAGTTTTGGTAAGTTCTTATTTTCTTTGGTTGAAAGTCACTATGTAGATTTGGAAAACTCCTAAAAATTCATGTCTTCAATATGTGAAGATAATAATACATAAATATGTGAATGAATATATGTATATTCATTCCGTGGTTCACCATTATGTCTTATTTGAAATAACATTTGCATACTTCCTGCTGATTTCAAATGTAGATACAAATAATTAGATACATAGGATACAATGGTGTTTAATGGCATGGCTTTAAAGACAAATTACTATGTTCAGTTATTGATCCTGCTTTTTAGTGGTATTAGGAATTTGTACAACTTATCTCTATGGGTTTCAGTTTTCTCATTGGAGAAATGGAGTTAATAACTGGATAAATACACCTAACACACTTAAAAAAGTACCTGGCAAATTGCAGGCAAAATATCTTGTTTTTATAAACAACAAAAAGCTTAGTCAGTGGCTCATGAATTTAGTAAGTGTCTAGTAGGCCTCAGAAAGAACTGCTTGATTTTTCTCTTGTTTCAAATAACTTCGAACTTACAAAGATCCTTATTTTTAATATTGCACCTATAAGGAGGGGAAAGTTTGAGTTTGCAGCTTATTAATGAAAGAAAATTATCCTGAATTAAGGACAATCAGACCAGGATTAGATACAGGATTTGTATACCTTGTGTAGTCAGATATAAAGCACTTCTTCCTCTAACAATTCTCTGTTTCTAACCTAAAAGGGAGAAAGGGAAAACAGTGATGAGTGGTGATAGAAGAAGATGGGTCAAAGTCAAAGGCTTTTAACAAATATTCAGTTTTAAGAGAAGAAATGGTTCCTTGAGAGGACTGGTTGACAATTCACCAACAGGTCTTTTTCACATGCCTAGAGAAATTTACATATATATTTTCAATACCATTGCCACAACAACTTTCAAATGTAGGTACTGAACTTATAAACTCATTTTACAGAGGAAGAAAACCAGTCTCAGAGAGTTCAAGCAATGTTTTAGGTCATTATCACCATTCAGTAAATAAGAAGATCGAGGCTGAGGAAATTTATGAATTACTATTGGAGAAAATAACTTAAAAAAATACCAGGATATACAATTGCAGAAGCTTAGAATTATATCAATGCATAATATCATAATATACAAGTCCTTTTCTTCCTTTTTTAATATATATAATATGTATATCTTGCCACATTATGACTTTAAGTGTTTCCCAATGATAATCTTGGAGTCATTAATTAAAAATAATTATTTCAAGTTTTATGAATCATTTTATCTTTAACATTCAAAGTTTCAAATAAACATACTAGTTACCATTCTAATTGGATGGAAATCATTTATATAAAACTGCCATACATCTACCTTTGAAAATCATACCATTTAGTATTTCAGATATAATTTAAAATGACAGGAAAAAAAGAGCTATTATTAATTCATGTTTTCAAAGAGAAAAGTAAAATTCAGAACTAGTAGGCTCTTGTTCTAAATTTAGAACATATAATTTTCTACTGTGTTCAAAAGTTATTTAACTGCAGTTAATAATGTATTATTTACTCTAACATCAAGTCTAAAGAATTGCAACCATTTAGAATATTATCTCCATTCTATCTTGAAACATTTTTGAAGCCATGCCATCACATTTTTTCTGTAGCTGTTAACATCAATTTAGTCTGCAAAATGCTAAAACATGATTTGCTATGCTCTGCCACCTCTCTAGTCTGTGTCAGGGAAGAAATGTCTCAGGTTTACATATAAAGAGGTCTGCCTACATGACTATCAGGTCTACAGATTAAATCTAGATTTTGAATGTCTGATCAAGCCAGAATATTTCTAGGACAGGGGGGAAATAGTGGCCTCTTCTTCGACCTCCAAGGAATTTATACGATCCCTTTCTGAAGATTTGCAATGGTCATGTGTTTAATAAAGTGCATTGATAAACAACATTAAGCATAAAATTTGTGCAACTGGGGGGTATTTTGAATGTGACATGAAGCCGAGTTTCCCTAGATTTGAAATTAAGTGAATATTGGGAGTGAGGGAGCTGTGAGCAAGGAAGAAGGGACCTGAATAGCTGCTCCACAAATAACCCCCTCTACTCCACTGGATTAAAAGGCAGTTTCAGAGCTCATACTTTCATGGTTGAAATCTGGCTATACTAACCCTTTGCTCTGGTATTTTAGGTTCTTAACAATTTAAATTTTGTTAAAATGGTATCTTACTTATCTATCCTACATGATTTTTTTTATCTATTTAGTAACAAACGGTATGAATTGCAAAGAAAATCTATTGAGAGATATATATGTATATACATATGTCATATATGTGTATATATATATGACCTCACAATAGTCATATATATGACTTCACAAACAGCAAAAATTACAGGTTTCTTACTTTATTCCAAAATAAATTTCCAGATATTTTTGAGATGTTTAATATGTGGCCATTTATAGACTAGATCTATTATAGATCTAAATAGATCTATACTATATAATATTTAGATCTATCTTAATTGCCTCTTGTTATATTCACTATCCATTATTTTAATTCATCAAGTTCTAGTAACATATTTATTAAATAAATATCCAAATTTTTATGTGAACACTTATTATTCTTACACTGATATTAACATAAACATAAAAGTAATATAGAACTATAATAATTCACATAATTATGGATTTGGAGGAAAAGGCTTTGAAATACCAGTACAATCATATGCAAAAGGGCACATGATAGATTCTCTATAACTTGTACTTTCCAAATAAAATGAAAAAAGATGCTGTATCAATATACAGGTAAAAATATTTGGTTTATGGGGCTCTCTCAAAGTCCTTAGGTGACCGACTTACTTAGACACAGCCTAGACACAGAGCATTTACAGTTGTTTTAAAATTACTCAGCTAGGTTTTTATAAATCATATTCCTTGTATTAAAAACTTATAGCTTGTTTTTTGCTCTTAAAAATGTGAAAACATTACCCAATCTATCACTGAAATCAAAGAAATAAAAACATTTATTTTCACTTTGTTAAAAATAATATTTTACTTATTTATTTGGCATACTTTTTTTGCATCTATTCAATAACAAAAGGTCGGAATTGCAAAGAAAAACAATCAATATTCTGTAGTAATTTGATGACATTCCTAACTGAATCTTATAACAGCACATTGTTTCAGCCACAAACTTTGGTTTATGACATTGCCCACTATTTGAATGTTGTGTTCTTGTATTCTGTAATCCTGGAAGTAAACAAATTCTAACAACATCTTTAGTAATGCCTGGCTGCATGGACTATCTTCCAGTAGAGAGACGTTAGTAGTAGTCAATAGTTAGCTACATTTCCTACTTCATCTACCAGTACTCTAAAATCCACAGTGGGCATGATTACAGGATTTACTGAACAATTATATCTCTTCCATATCAAAGATTTTATTCCAATTTTGCCCCAAATGTACAAAAAGTACTCATAAAAAATTTACTAGCAAATCTTTCACAATGGGATATATAAAATTATGTCAATCTATTTTAAAATTTTAATATAATATGACCTCATCTTAAATTTATAAAAATAAAAATTTCTGTCCTCAACAGATTTGAATATATTTGTATGAAAACATTATCCTGATTTCTGGTGGTTTTGTTTTGTGAGGAATCACTGGTGCAAAATTATAGGAAAGGCCCTTCAATAAAAAAATTTCCAAAGTTTTCAACCTTAATTCACACTTCCTAGTTTCAGAGGAAGATCATATTCACATGCTTAGGGAAAAGATTAAGTGTGTATTCTCGACTGATAGATATGCTACCATTCAACATTGCAGAAAGTATCCAAGCAATCAAATAATATACATCTTTTTTTTTTTCTTATTCAAGTAAGTGGGATATTTTTTAAATCTTGTAGAGAAACTGTCTCTAGGGAAAAAAAAGTTGGGAATTGGCCCATGAAATCTTTTTAAAAATGCAGTAGATGGGGACATCTAATAATTTAGTCTATTAAGCATCCGAATCTTGATTTTGGCTCAGGTTGTGATCTCACGGTTCATGAGTTTGAGCCCTTCATCAGGCTCTGTGCTGACAGTGAGGAACCTGCTTGGAATTCTCTGTCTCCCTTTCTCTCTGCCCCTCCCCTGCTCATACTCTCTCTCTTCAAATAAAGAAATAAGCATTTTAAAAAATGTGATAGATGTTAGCAACACCTGGTTAAGACCGTATCGTTACTTCACTCATGAAACACCTTGGGAATTATACTTTATACACAACCTTTCAAAGAGGATGGATGAGTTAAAAATCCAGATAGAATACAATTTCTCCCAAACCAGTGCCTATCTGTATTACAGTGGGGCATATTCTAACTTGACTTTAATGGATCAAGTATACAGAGAAACACACAGAACTCAATGAGACTACAAAGCCTAGGACAGCCAGAATGTCCAAAAGATAGCACCTCAGCATTGGGCCTTCAGGCTTTCCTTACCTTTCTCTCTCCTCTTCTTTCCCCACACCTTCCATCTTTTTGTCCTGCTTCTTCAGCTGGAAGGTGTTTACAAACTTTTTTAATCATGAAGGGAAATTTAAGAAGATTGAGAAGTGAGGGGAAGAGGTGGGTGGGAGAGACAAAACCATTTGTCTCCTAGGAAAAGAAACAAAAGAAAAGAGTGGGAGCCAGTCTGGAAGCACGCCTGTCCAATATCACATGACAAATGTAAACACTGTCAATGCAGCTGTCCATATTTATGGCTTCTTCTTTCATATTTACTACCATCCGGTCAGCATCAATTCAAGCAAAGACTCATCTGTCAAGCAGTGGCATCAGTTTTGTGAAGATGTTGACAATTGCTGTGAAAAAGTTAAAATGTTTCTGCTCCTAGGAACTTGCTTTCCAAAGCACATTGTGAAATTGTGAAGAGAATCCTTTTGTGAGGCCTTGAACAGTTGAAATAACGTATCTACCTGAAAACATTTTCACTGAATTCAAGTGTATTGTGAAAATCAGGGCGAATTGAGGAACTGGTCAAAATGAAACAGAAGTAAGAATATGTCATAAGTGCTGTACTGGGTATGTTGTAAAGGAGACTCTGACCTTCTCAGAGTTCAGTAGAACTCTGGTGGTATTTAATCTACTCTATGTAACTTGCTGTGTGGTATCTGTGACTTAATTACTTGTTTTACCTTAGTTTAATTATTATTATCGATTTACATTTGACTTTTTGAATAAGGAGGGGAAAAATACCATACAGCTCTGGAGTTAGAAAAGAAAAAGCCAATCAACATTTAAGAGCTAGACACAAAAAGTGAAGAACTTCACTATCTTAATAGTAACTAAAGAAAAAAATAAAATTTTGAAACCTCTATCATGAAAAATAGCACTACCGAATTTAAAAAATATATATTAGTTTAGAAAACAGCATGCATAGTTTTACCAATTATATTGGCTTTTTAAAGTTTATTTATTTTGAGAGAGAGAGAGAGAGAGAGAGAATTCCAAACAGGCTCCACACAGGCAGTGTAGAGCCTGACGTGGGGCTCAAACCCACAAGCCATGAGGTCATAACCTGAGCTGAAATCAAGAGTTGGACACTTAACCCACAGCCACCCAGGCGCCCCTATATTCTGGTTTCTCAGAGGAAATGACGTCTGTATACTTCAGAACCTAAGGTACACAGGAACTTTTCTTTTCTTTTCTTTTCAATTTTTTAAATATAAAATGTATTTATTTATTTATTTTAAATGTTTATTTATTTTTGAGAGACAGAGAGACAGAGTGTGAGCAGGGGAGGGGCAGAGAGAGAGGGAGACACAGACTCTGAAGCAGGCTCCAGGCTCTGAGCTGTCAGCACAGAGCCTAATGCGGGGCTCCAACTCACACACGGGGAGATCATGACCTGAGCCAAAGTTGGCAGCTTAACCGACTGAGCCACCCAGGTGCCCCAATGTTTATTTATTTTTGAGAGAGAGAGAGAGACAGAGAGAGAAAGAGAGAGAGAGAGAGAAAGGAGACAGAGCATGAGTGGGGGAGGGGCAGAGAAAGAGAAAGAGACACAGAATCTGAAGCAGGCTCCAGGCTCTGAGCGGTCAGCACAGAGTCCGAATCGGGGCTCAAACTCCGGAACAAGAGATCATGACCTAGGCTGAAGTCAGATGACTAACCAACTGACCCTCCCAGGCGCCCCACATAGCACGTTTTCAATGTATATTTTTGTTGGTAGATTTGTGATTTCTTAATTTATTCTGTATAAAGTTCTGTAAAGCTAAAGAACACCTTCCAGTTAGTGGGGTGCAATGCAATTTTTGAATGAATCAACAAATGGTTGACATTTGTCAACCATCAACATCAAATTTGATCTGGATTGTAGTAGATACTTCTCATGCACTGATTTGGGCAATCTCTGATCCTATAGTGACCAAATTTGTATGGTCCTTTTTTTTTTTTTTTAATATTTATTTATTTTTGAGAGAGAGTGAGGCGAGCAGGGACAGGGCAGAAAGAGAGGGAGAGAGAGAATTCAAAGCAGGCTCTGCTCTGTCAGTATAGAGCCCAATGCTGGGCTTAAACTCACCAACCCTGAGATCATGACCCTAGCCAAAACCAAGAGTCGGATGCTTAACCAACTGAGCCACCCAGGTGCCTATGGGTATGGCCTTTGTAATATCATCCAAGTGCAGCCTGACAGCACTTTACCTCAGTGCATACCATGTACTCTTACCTTTCAGTCAAGGCCTTTCCTGCAGATAATGAGGTTTGGGACACTACAAGATGCAGTTTAGTGCCCAATAATGCAGTACTCATGAGAACAAGGGGTTTAACATTCCATGGGAGGAATCTTTGCCCTAAGGGGCACAGGAGTCTGTGAATAAATACTTTTTTTTTTTGACAATATTTTAAGGATTGTCTTAAAATATACCTTCTTGTTTTATTGGTAGAGTGTCTCATGACCGAATGCTTACCAGCACTTCACAGTAGCCTCCTCAAGAGTGTCACCTTGGGGCACCTGGGTGGCTCTGTTAGTTAAATGTCCGATGCTTGGTTTGGCTCATGTCATGATTTCACGGTTCATGAGTTCGAGCCCTGTGTTGGGCTCTTTGCTGACAGTGTGGTGCCTGCTTGGGATTCTCTGTGTCCCCATTTTTCTGCCCCTCTCACCTCCCTTTCAAAAAAAATACTTAAAAAAGAAAGTGTCACCATTCTAACTCTCCCTTCCTTCTTTTTTAATGGATCATTCCAGAGCTATCTGATTTTTAACCAGTTTTATAATACAAAATTAAAGTCTTTAGTCCTCTCGATGATAATGCTATCATATATATTGTGTTTTGTTTAATGATTTATTACAATCCATGAATTTGAAGACCAGTGTAAAGTTTTATATTATACCTTCTACTTTTGTGATAAAATAAAACAGTATTTTATAGCAATTACTTTGCAGTAATAAGTATTTCAGGTGCTAAGCTAATATGATTAAAAAAGGACATGTCTCCCAAAGTTCAGTGTCTAATATTAGACACTATAATAATAATAATTATTATTATTGGCAATCAGGACATGATAATGCATTCAAGACATTTTAACAGTGTTATGATAATGAACTATTAACATGGGAGCAGTCAAGAAGGCACCTACTTCAGACCTGGTGGTGGAGGGTAGTGGTGATTTCTTTAAAACCATCATCATTTAAACTCTTTAATAAAAAATAGTTTATTAGATTACTTTTTCTCTGGTCGAAGTAAGCTAAGGGGGTTAGCTTTGGGTAGTTTAATTTTTAAAAATGTATATTATCAGTTCAATAAAAATCATACATCTTATCTTTTAAATACAGTTTGTGCATTTGATATTGGTTACTTAGCTTTTTCTGGCAAAATACAAAAGATGTCTTTTGCCTGTCTAGAAAAGTAATAAAAAGCCCAAAAGAAGCAACTGTGATCTGCCCACGACACTTTTACATACACCACTTTCACAATCCTAGTCTCTCTGCTTTCCTTTTTCTATTATTATTATTATTACAGGTCAGCCTTCACCTTGAATATTATGACACCCAAAAGCTGACCATCTAGAAGTGACCTATCAAAGTAAAAAGTTAAGCATTAATCAGATGTTTCTCATTTAGGCAAAGTCACTGCCTAAATTGGAATTATTCTTTCAAGTGTTCAATGTTACAGTATCTTTAAAATTAAGTCACAGCTTTTGAGTTAAATTTTATATCATTGATCATTGGTGCCTGTGTAACAACATGGCATTCCATTTTTCACTATAAATAAGGTAAGTCAAAGAAAAAATGGAAGTATTTGAGAATTATGAAGCATATTTTTTATTTTGATGATTTTAAATAGGATCAATTAAAGTTTTCTATGGCAAGTTGATTTGACAAACGTTTATTTTAAGAGTCAAAGGGAACTTAGTAATGCATTTATCTAAAACTAAGGATCGTAATTAGCTTACATTATGCAATGCCCTCAATAAATAAATGTCAGTTTTGAGCTGAGGCACATTTTTGCTACTGTTTTGCTTAATATTTGTAGAAAAAAATGATTTGAATCATTTGCAAGTTATATGAGCCATTAGTGATTATGGCCCAAGGTATTAACTGAAAGTTATTTAAGTAATTTCCAAAGCCTGTTCCACAGTAGGCCAGGCATTAATCATCTGTTATGTCTTTTATAAATACGGAAGCAATTAAGTGAAAATTGCCAGGTTTACATAGAAGATATTATCATTGGCAATTATAGTATTAGAGAATAACTAGTGATTTAAATTTTGTATAAGAATAAAAACCTGTACCACATTACGATGTCCCTTTTTCAAAGTATAAAACTAAGCAAATTATGTAAATAACAAAGGGGATTTGCAACAATATTCATGATCTTGGAAAGAAAACAATTGCAATACAACAGTAAATTCAGCACAATCTCCATTTTAAAGAGTAAAATAAAATATACATGTATGTGATTAATTTTAGAAATAGTGAGGTTGGAGAGAGAGTGTTTCATTCTTCTGTTTTTGAGCGAGGGCACCATACTGCATTTGTGACTAATCTACTCCTTAAAAGCACCAAATCTGGGAGTGCAAAATGATATGTATATCGGATGGCTCAAAGATTTTAAATCATTTGAAATAAAATCCATTCATAACATTTACATATAATTTTAGACAGATTTTAATTTTTTTTTACATTATTCAATGTCAGAGTAAGTAAACTCATGTTGTCAAAGAAAAATGTACCTAATTTATACCCATTTGGTTTAGTTATAATCTGAAAGCAAAAGTTATAGCTCTATTCAATAGTGGACACAAGTATAAAATTTGTACATGTGATCATTGAATTAGAATAAAATGAAGACTAAATACGAAGTTAATTTGTATGTCCGCAGGGGTGCTGGTTGGTTCAAGAAAGATTTCTCCAATCCGTGTGGTGGGAAATTCATCTGAATAGTACCAATATGAGCCTTAAATTGTCATATCATTTTGAAGTGCTGAGTGATGGCTGTATCTGGAAAACTGAGCCAGGTGTTTCACACGTATCTCTTTGTGTCTTTTAACTTCAGACATCATTGGAGAAAATGAGAAAATTCATCTTTTTTATTGTTCTACACTTGACTGAACTATATTTTTCATGGTTTAAGGGCTCATGAAAAAAAATCACAGTAGAGGAAAAAGAAACTTTTTCTAAGGAATTGGAAGGAAAATCTTCTCATTAAATAGCTACTTTGTGCAAACAAAACAACTTTCAAAAAATGTCTATTCTTTGGAGATGCAAGTTGTTTTCTTTGTTAATATGGTTGCAGGATATAAATTGCTCAAGCTTTCTTCCCATTTCTTTTGCAAAAACCTATGAAGACACTTGAGTTAAATAAACAAAGACAATAGACTATAATGATAATGATTAAAAATATGCAAAGGTTTGGCAAATTTCTTGGCTTTGTGACATAACAATGAAGCTTGGCTAGAAATACAACTTGCTCTGTTTTGAAATGGATCAGCATGTTGAGGTGAGTTGTAAGTTTATTCACACTCCACTATGCCTTGATACTGGTAGTTCTGAGCATCACACATTCAGAAATACAGTAAATTAATACCTAATTTCAACAGGAAAATTCTGTCTCTTTAACTTTTTCTTTCATTCTTTTCTTCCCCACTAATTCAGTCATCCTTGCGTTCAAATGTTCATCAAGTGCCTACTATGTTCAGAGCACTTTGAAAGACATGAGGAATGCAGCAATAAATAATGAAGCTTTCCTACTTATCTTCATGAAGCTTAATGTCTGGCTGGACAGTACATTAAAAATATTAAGTGTGATAAGTATTATAAATTAAGAAAATACAGAGTGCTCTGAGAGTATGTGGCACAACCTATCAAGTTATTTTTGCCTGTCTACTCAGAAAACTATACCTCTCATGATGTAATGTGAGCCACTAATGATTTGTTTCAAGAGATACACACACACACACACACACACACACACACACACACATATAAAATACTTCAGATCTTGACTAGTATAAAAAATAATTCAAAGGATTAAAATAACAAAAATAAAATCTGCAGTGAGGAACTTGTGTTCCTTGTGAAAATTCTTTATGTATTTGGTAAGTTCATTTTTCTGTATATATGTTATATTTTAAAAATATTTTTAAAACAAATTTTAGGGAGACAAGATTGGCATTACAGCACTTAAATCTGGTGATGAAAAAGACATATGTGAGAATACAGCAAAATTGTATAAAGTATGGAAAATGATGAGAAGACCAAAAACTGTATAGAAGAAAGATTAGAAAGATCTAGTATATGGAAGTTATTTATTCCTGAAACTAGAAAAACAATGGCAGGAGCAAATATCAAATCTATAAGAGAAACTGCTCTAAGCTGAATAAATACCTTTGCCTTCACATCATATTTCAGAAATATGAATACCAATGTTTAGGCTTTAAAAATTAAACCTGAAAAGGAAAAATACAGAGAAAATATGGAAACAGCCATAAAAACAATAGTAAAAACAAAGAATGCAGAAAATAAAGCCAGAAGATCCTAGAGTAGTATGAAGGTTGCCATTCAAGAATGTCATAGCCAGTTGTATTTCATGTTTTAAGATAGTCAAAAATTATTCTCAAATTTTCAAATTTTGAGAAAATATGTTGCCCAGACATTTAAAATGTCTTACCAAAAATTTCTCCTAAATATTTGAGAAACTAATATAGAAATATTAAAACTGGAAAAATCATGCTAAAAATGATCATGAATAATTAAGCCAACTGAATAAAATGAAAATAGGAAAATAAATATACATACCTTACTTTTAGGGCTAAATAATGCTTTATGTTTATAGCAAAAATAAAGACAAAAGAATTTTAAAGAGAGGATTAATTATTCTTTTAAATGAGAAAATGAAAGGAAAATAAAATATTTTTTAAAAAATTAAAGTGTTAACTATAAAACAAAGCAAAGTAAGCAAATAAATAACTTTTGAAAAATAAAAAGTTATTGTTTGGGGATTTATAATTAAATGCATTTCTAAAAAACTTATAAAACAAATATTTAGCTAGAGTTTATTTGTATTAAAAATAGAGATATATATATTCCAAATCATTTCAGAATTATTTTTACAACAAAATAGTTATAAAACTAGATATGGCAAAATGTTGTGGTTTAAAATTGTTTGTAGGTAGCAAACATTTGAGATTATATCAGAATACAAAATTGGGAAAATATCTGCTTCTAAAGAATTAGACTACAATGAAATGATGTTGAAGATTTTAAAGCCAAAAGGATATTTGGGTGCAGAAACCTGTACCCAATTAAAGAAAAGGTGACAATATTAATGTCAGGCAAAAATAATAAAAGAGGAGAAGCACAACCAATGATAAATACAAAACAAATTTGAATTTTTATGCACCAAATAATAAGCATTAAATTAAAGACAACTGTTTGCCATTTAAAGAGGAGCCAACAGATTTCCAATTTTACTGGCACATTTTAACACATTATCATTATTTCATCCTGTACAAGAACACATAAATTTTAATACATAGAGAATCTGGTCAATCCAATCAACATAATGAAACTAACTGATGTGGAAATCCTTACCCTTTACTCACATTTTACATCTCCATTAATATGTTCAATGGGTTATTCATATTTTTCTGTAAATATTTGGTCAGAATGATACTCTCGATGAATTTTAAAAAAAAATAGAAACTATGTGAAGCCAAAAACTAAAAGCATTTTTCAAAATGAATTTTCTATTCAGCACAAGACTATTTGCATTAATAAAAATAGAATATTTCTTATTATAGTTGAAACCACAAGTAATAATATCTTAAGGAAAAACCTGAATAATGTAGATTAAAACATATTGGCAGTGGCTAACTCATCATCTGTAAAATTTTTATTATTAGTGTCAGTAAACTAGATATCCAATGTAGGACTTAGAAAGAGACTATTAATATTTTTCAATTAAAAAAGAAGAAGACAGGGATGCATCAGTTAAGCGGCCAACTCTTGATTTTGACTCAGGTCATGGGTTCCTGGGATGGAGCCCTGCATCAGGATTTGAACTTAAAATTCTCTCCCTCTCTCTCGCCCCTCCCTCACTCATTCTCTCTCACTCTCTCTCAAAATAAATAAAAAACAAACATTTAAAAAGAAGACAATAATAAAACCAGTTATAAATTAATAGAAATAGAAAAAGCATTACCACGTCTAAGATTTTATTTCTTAAGCTGAAATTGGACAAAAATAAATTCCCGGAAAATCTAATCAGGAATACAAGAGTGAAATGTTCCTAATTCACATCCACCGGCAGCATTTTAGGTGCTATACAAATATCAGCTGTAAAGGAAGAAATTACTGAGGGAGAAATTACCATTCAGGTTTTTATTTTGTGAAAAAAATTAGATACTGTGATCACAGATAATGTTTTTCTGCAAAGAAAATAAGGTTAGTCTTAAATTCTGCCAAGCAGGGATGTTGCAGAAAAGCATAGAAATACTGTGTATTTTTTTTTGTGGGTGTGTTTTATGGCTGTATTCAATATTTGTATACCTGCATATGTTCACATTTGCATTTACAGAGATTTCAAAGTGCTTTACAATTTCTGTTTGCTTAATTCTAGAAGGTTAGTTATTAAATTGTATGATGGAGTTTTGAAACAGATTTTTAAAAAAGGAAACAGAAGAGAATAGTCTGTCTTAGAATATAGTTTTGCTGCAACTATAATTACTATTGTGCCAATGATTTCTTTCCCATAGTGATGTCTTCGAATTTCTATTCTTAACCTTCTTGTTGCACATTTTTTCCCCAGACTATATTATGTACATTCATTATTTTAACATATACACTGATAAATGCTGATTGTGAACATTTTAAATTTATAATTCCTGGGGAAGTCAGTATTTTCAGTTGGAAGTTCTTAAAATATCTCATTTTTGATATACCTCAAATATGAACACTAACACTAACCCACCCCCAAAATCTGTTTTTCCTTCAGTATTTGTTAATACAGTAAGTACAATCACACTCACCTATGATAGGAATCTGACAATTATCCTAAATGCCATTCTTTCTGTTACCGACCTAACAAATCAAATTAAAATTATAGTTATATTCTAAAAACATTACCTTCTTAAGTTATTTTCTATTCCATATTCCCACAGCAATGCCAAGAATCACTCAAATGGATACCTTCACTCCAAGCCTGCAAATTCCTACTTCTAATTTATCCTCCAGACTGCTTTTGCTATTATTATTTCTGTCCTCTAAAGACTACATTCCAGCTCTAGCTCTATAGCATTTCAGACATGTTCCTCGAGTATTTTCCCTTGTTTGCTTTTATAAACCTTTCCCATCTGTTGCTTTCTTGAGCCTTTGGTCTAGACTTACCAAATTATTTCTTGTCCTGGAACCATGTTCTCTCTCATCTCCATGACATTGAATTTACTATTCTTTCTTGAAATGTCCTCCTCATCCTTTCTTGTTATCCCTCTCTGTATTCCTCAAGATTGTGCAAGCATTCTCTATAAAACTCTTAAACTTCTTAACTAAGTAGAATAAATTACTCATTCTTTCATATATTTTATAAACCATCATACCACCTCAATTACATGCTCTCTTCTGCTATATCTGATTATATATAAATTTTGTCTGCATAATGCTTGGCTACCAGGTAAACTGAGGCTTCAGTATACAATTAGGCAGTCCAATAGGACTAATATTAAATAGAATATTGAGTATTGAGATTAGAAAAAGTTAAAGCAGGCAAAGAGTGAGATCATTTCAGTTCAAGCTTTGAGGGAAATAAAGATAGCTGCACTTATGATAACCTTATTCTTAGACCTAAACTAAGGAGGGTATTCAGAAACAACAGTCAAGAGCACATGATTAAACATGGACTCATCATAAACAAAGCTAAAATTATATTCAAATAAGTTTTTCTTTCTCCAGGAATAGGCTTTTTGCACAGTATTTCTGACTATACAATGGGAGTAAAAAACATGTTGCTGTAATCCTGTGAACACACATATTTCTCTTTGTTGAGATGTCATATGAAGAGCAAAAAACTTGAACACAGAATGTTTTAAGATTTTATATCAAGTCAATTACATAACACTTAAATTGGCTTTCATTGTATTATTCAGAAAATCTTCACAAGTATTTGCATATTTTTCCCATTTAAATTCCTTTAGAGACAAATCTAAAAATGTTTGTGTTAAATTTCGTGTTCAATTTGTTTGCTTATTTGTTTTTGTAATTAAAAAAATCTATTATGAATCTCTCAGTATAAAATTCTCACAATACAAATGTAATTGCATTCCTTGGTCTCTGGGTAGTCAAACTGAAGGGAAGTTACCAGGACTAAAGGGAAGTAATGTCATTTCATTTATTTTATTTTAAGAAATCTATTTTAATATTTTTCAAAAGTTCTTTTCTTTATTTTTTTTAGGTTGGTCTATTGTCTATTGTCTATGTGCCTATCCCTGAAATCTGTGAACATGTTATCCCATATGGAAAAAGGGCCTTGATGTGATTAATAATCTCGAGGTCATTACTATGGAAAGAGGAAGGTAGGAGAGTCAATTAGAGGAAATGTGGCAACAGAAGAGGTCAGAGAAATCTGAAGATTGCAAATGGCCCCCTGAAACTGGAAAAAGCTAAGAAACAGATTCTTCCCTAAAGCTTCTGGAAGGGATACAGCCTTGCCAATATCTTGATTTTAGGATTTTTGGCCTCCATACCTGTAAGATAATGAATTTATGGTGTCCTAAACCACTAAGTTTTTGGTAATTTGTTAAAGCAGCAATAGGAAACTAGGCTATGACCAACACTAGAAATGTTTCAGATCATGGAAATAGTTTTGTAAAAAACAGGAAGAGAGCTAATATGTATTGAATACTTCAATACAAAATACCAAAAAAAAATACAAATACACATATAAAAACATACAAAAATACAAAAAAAAAATAACAAAGGCTACACACTTTGCAAATCTTACCTAGTTTTATATTCAAAATTTTGTGAGATATAGCTTATCTCTGGTTTTACAGACAAGATTTGGTAATGAACAACAGCACCAAAAAAAAAAAAAAAATCACACAGTTAAATGATAGAAGTGGCATTCAAAATCTGTATCATTGACCTTAAAATCTATTGTCTTTCTCATGTATGTTGGACTAAAATTTTAGATCGAAATTATTCCTCAATCTGGAAACATCTGAAAATAGCACCATCATCCTGGCTTGATTACTTTCATTATAAACATTATTTTTTAGTGATTTTACTAAACTCTTACAATTCACTATTATTAAGAAATCATCCTTCTCCTTTCTTTCTGTCAACATGGATTAGTTGGTCTTTTCGAATGTTCTCCTATTCTGCACCTGCATCTGTTTTTTTAAGCAGTTTTTTTTTGTTTGTTTGTTTCCCCTCTATAAGGATTTTTAGAACATGTAGTATTGCTTATGTGTTTGTTTGTTTTGTATGTAGTATGGTAAAACGATGACTCATACTTTCTAATATTTTTTGTATAATTAATAATTCATAGCATGAGCCCACTGATATTTTAGTAAAATGTTAAGAAGGAAATTTTTGAAATATTGGGCAGTTGAATTATTTAGACTAAACATCTTTATCTTTACAGGATTTGGCGTTGCCTAAATTTGATCCATGCTTCAAATGTTACCTGAATGTTGTTTTATTTGTCTGTGTAGTTGATTCTAAAACATTGCTTGGAGATAACACTATTGCAGTATTAGATAAAGGAGGCAATATTATTACTCATAATTCTCAGAAAGAAAGGCTGAAAAGGGAAACAGAAACAAATTTTCTATAAACAAGTCAATAGCAGAGGAAAATCGAGTCCAGGTAAGCTAGCAGCATTGACTACTTTCTCTTCTCAAATGTTTCCTACTTTACCTCATGGTGTATATGACTTTCCAGTTATTTCATCCAAAATATCCCCACATGAAAAAGAGCTAAAGTTAACAGGTATATACATATTGGCTCAGTCATCTCTGGATCCCAGTTCTACCACCCACTAATAAGCTGTTCCCTGTTGTGAAGTCGAAATGTAAAGTGTAAAACACATCAGAAACATGTTCTGTTATAACAGCAAATCTGAAATAAACAGAATCTTAAAAAAAAAAAAACAAGATTGTAGGAGTATAGAGTGCAATTTGTATATGACTTTAATACAAGAAATATTTTCCTGGTAAAATCATATGTGATTTACCAAATACATGAGACAACAGAGGAAAACTGTGAAGAGAGCTATATGTACACATCTTGGGGCTCTGATTTAATCAGATTTGCTTGAGCTTTGGCTCTTGAGATTTTTAATTAAAATATTACTTTTTGAGATGAAGAATATGAATATATTAGAATATATATTTTAAAATATGCCATATATTTTTAATATAACGATCATGGAATAGAACTTTCACATTAATCAAGTACTTATTGAATTGTCAAAAGGAAATTGCATGAGACACTTGTTATAAATAGCAAGAAAGGATCTATTCAAGATTATTGCAATAAAGGTCAAGACTATAGGGGAGATACAAAAATACTGATTCAAAGGGGCACATGGACCCAGATGTTTACAGCAGCATTGTCAACAATAGCCAAAGTATGGGAAGAGCTCAAATGTCCATGACTAATGAATGGATAAAGAAGATGTAGTATATATACACCATGGAATATTAGCCATCAAAAAAAAAAAAAAGAAATCTTGCCATTTGCAACGATGTGGATAGAGCTAGAGTGTATTGTACTAAGTGAAATAAGTCAGTCAGAGAAAGACAAATACCATATGATTTCACTCATATGTGGAATTTAAGAAACAAAACAGATGAACATAGGGGAAGGGGGAAAAAGAGGGAGACAAACCATAAGAGACTCTTTTTTTTGTTTGAGTTTATTTATTTGTTTTGAGAGAGAAAGAGAGAGAGAGAGAGAGAGAGAGAGAGAGAGAATGAACAGGGAAGGAGCAGAGAGGCAGAAAGAGAGAAAAAGAATCCTAAGCAGGCTCTGCACTGTCAGCACAGAGCCAGATGCAGGGCTCAAACTCACCTACTGTGAGATCATGACCTGAGCTGAAAATCAAGAGTCAGGTGCTTAATCACCTGAGTCCCCAAGCACCCCACCTAAGAGGCTCTTAACTAAAGAGAACAAACTGAGGGTTGTTAGAGGGAAATTGGGTGGGGGATGGGCTAAATGGGTGATGGGCATTAAGGAGGGCGCTTGTTGTGATTAGCATTGGATGTTATATGTAAGTGATGAGTTAATAATTTCTACTGTTGAAACTAATATTTTACACTGTATGTTAACTAACTAGAATTTAAATAAAAACTTTGAAAAAAGAATACAGGGGAAAGAAATTGAATTCAACTCCACTGAAACAAAAGGCAGAAGTATTTTCAAACTCTATAGTGGACAAATGGAAAAATACTGAAGACCCTAAAGGAGGGTCAGTCAGTGTTCCCTAACAGTGTTCACTAACTGGTACTTATCAAAATGAGGCTTCTACTCTCCCCCAGAGACTGGGAGATAAAAGACCTTTTAGGAATTTCTAAAGTAAATGCTCTATAAAAAGAGAGGGCAGGAGTTTGCAGTACGAAAGAAATCAATCTAAAATCTAGTGAACTTGGAGTGAATGTTAAAGCCCTCTTGGTAAACGTATACAATGCATAATTTGAAAAACATGAATTTTAATTATAATACTAAAAACATTACGTTATCTTGAACAAATTTCAATGCTGTCTTTAGAATTAAAACTTTTTTGGAAATGTAATATTTAAGGACTTTCCTTTTTTTCTTGTAGTTGTATAAAAATGCCAGTAAGAAAATAATTCTGTTAGGAGAATGTTGAGTTATATTTTCCTTTAGTCCAAGAACATAATGCAGAAAAATGTTCTTCCATCATTTTGTAAAAATCACAAAAATATTTCATAACAATCAATGCAGTCAACTTGAATTTTGAACAGTTTGAAAATCTAATTTATACCATATAGGCTTTCATGAAGAGTACAACTATGAAAACTAGATAATTTAAACAATAATGATGATGGTTTACATTTCCAAAGTTTTTTCTTTTCTTTTCTTTTCTTTTCCTTTTCCTTTTTTTTTTTTTTTTTTTTTTTTTTTTTTTTTTTTGAGAGACAGAGAGAGAGAATATTCCTGAGGGCCAGAGGCAGAGGAAGAGACAGGATCTTAAGAAGGCTCCACACTTAATGAAGAGCCTGACACAGGGCTCAATCTCACAACTGTGAGATCATGACCTGAGCTGAAATCTAGGGTCAGATGCTTAACTGACTGAGCCACCAACACACCCCTACATTTCCAATCTTTTTAAAAAGAGATATCAACACAATATTGCTAAACTCTATTATATAGTTTTATATAACTGATTTATATTTCTGTATTTATAATCAGATCAGAAACATGTTAACATAAACAATAAAAAATTCTATTCAAAGTTACTGTTTTAATTTCTGCTGGTGAGATCAGGCAAATTAATAATATTTTTAAAGTTATGTGGATGGGAGTTTCAATAATTTGTTTATCTATTGTGAAATTATTAACACCAAAAAAGATACCAAAACACTTAAAAAGAGAATAAGTTGTGTAAAAACCTAAAATAAGAGTAGAGAGCTGAATACTTTTTTTAAGGTAAACATCCTGTCTAGATATTTAATCTCCATTGGGTTCTACACAAAAACAAAAGCAAAAACAAAATAAAAACTAATAAAAACAACAATCAAGCAAAAACAATGATAAGAAAGACTTTAAATTTCTAGCACTAAAGAAAGAAAGAGAAAAAGGAGCTAGGTTCACTGCTATTCTTCCTGGAGATCCACTTAAGGGGAGCAGACTTTGTCACCCCAAAATGTGTCTCTTTGGCATTAAGATTTGGGTAAGCTGGTTATTTGTATAAAACAAAAACAAAAAGGGGCACCTGGGTGACTCGGTTAAGTGTCTGACATTGACTCAGGTGATGATTTCCTGGTTAGTGAGTTGAAGAGCCTCATACCTGGCTCACTGCTGTCAGCCTGTGGGTGTGGAGTCAGCTTCAGATCCTCTGCCCCCACTCTCTGTCCCTCCCGGACTTGCGCTCCTCCAAAAATAAATAAATATTTAAAAACAAACAAATGGAAACAAAACAAAAAGCAGTAGACACAAAAGAAGCTCTGAAACCCAAGTAGAGATTAGCTTTTTGTAAGACACATGCACATTTACAAGGAAAATCTCCATTTGTAATCATATCTCCATCTCTGTAGGATGGCTAAATCTTTACAAAAATTTAACAAAGAAGAAAGCATAGACTTAAATCTGCATAATAAACATACCTTTGTTTATTGTGTTTTCCCTAATAACTTACATAACTGAGTCTCCTCACCCTCAACATCTTTCTTTTGTCTTTAGCTGAAGATGATATTTAAGGTGATGGCTTGGGCCATTTCAGAGAGTTACTCCGTTTTCCTGGAGGAAATAAAACAGGAAGTATACATGTTATTAAACTTCTGTTTGTTTTTCCTCCCATTAATCTGCCTTTTATTACAGGGAGGTCATAGCCAAGAATCTTAAAAGGTGGAGGGAAAATAATTTTTTTCTGAGAAAAAACCCTGAGATTTATTGTCTATCAGAATAAAATCAGTCTGAGCTTTGAAAATGGTCCAAATCATCTGGCTGTAGCATTTCCAGGGTTCTTATGAGTAAGACTGAATTGAAGATATCAAAGGTCATTGGTGTAAATGACCATAATGGAGCTATGGTAATATTGATAATGAGGCATATAATGAAGTAGACTTCATTTTGGAGATCCTCAGTGACCAAAAAGAGAATTGCAAATGAAGTGGAAATTTAGAGAAGATTAGTCAGGGATGATGAAAAAAGACAATTTTAAAAGGTAAAATTTCAGGTTGGTTGCAATTTAGTGTAATGAGATTCTACTCTTAAGTGAAAATCCATTAAATGACAGAAATAATTTAAATAATGAGAACTTCTATGAGATGAGACAGCAAAGTCCATATATCCAGAAGAGATGTTCTCTCCTAACTTCTGTCTCTGAAAAACCACAATGAATCTGTCTTAATCACTGGTCCATTTTGATCAATTGGACAAATGTAATAAACCAAATAACCCAAGAATCTTTTTTCTTAATTTCACCAAATTAATTTATTATTAGAATTCCATTAATTTATTGTTATGTAAATTAATGTGTATATTTTATTATTTAAATGTATAAATCTATGACATCTTCCCTAAGTTTATATGGTTTTTTAAAGCTTACTTAATAATTTTGGGGGTATACAGTGATACAAATTGATCTATCTATCTATCATCTATGTATATTTATACACAAAACAACCACTACCCAACCTTTAAATGGTAACAGTAATAATTCATCTATGTAATTATTTTTTGTCCTTATAAAAATGTCTTTTACCATTAAGTCTCTTTGAGAAAGCCACTTTCCCACTGCCAGTGTTATTTTCCATTGTTAAGGCAAATACTTAGTTCCACCATTTACCCCATTTACCACCTGTATGAACTCCAATAAGCTTATTATCCTTTCCAAACTTCAGTTTTCTCACTGGTGAAATGGTGGTAACCACCATTCTCACAGGGTTGTTCAGAGGAGTAAATGAGTTGACTCAGATTATGACCAGGTATGGGAATGGAGGTTGAAAGATGGGACCATTAGGGAAGCTTGCTAATGTTCTTCAATAAAATATATAACTAAAAATGACTTCCAAAAGTATTCAGCCTTTTCTATCATTTACATATAAGGAAATTAAAGATCATGGAGTATAATGAATTATCATGATTATATAACTTATTAGAAACCATGACAATATTAGATTCCAGTACTCCTAATATCTAAATCAGTGCTTAGAAAGGATTTCTTTAAATATTCTACTAAGTAAATAGCATTAACTGTAGTGGTGATTAAAATAATAAATTACCTTATAAAATCTTCCAATAAGACATTCTCAGCATCTGTTTTAAGAGTCATATGCAAAATACAGTTCTAGAGGTATTTTACATTTCATATTTTATATTCTGAAAAGTCATTAAAAGTTTAAAACTAATTTCAAGAAAGCTATGTGCCTACTTTCAGATTATAGTTTTATCACCTATTTTTTCTTCAGGAAAAAAAGAAGTCAGTTGAGTAAGCATACATACATTCTCATGCATACAGAGGAATATTAAAATAATTTGTAATACCCAGAATCTAGAAAGAACATACATAGATTAATCACTTTAAACATCCTGAAAGTGTTCAGTTTACATACCACACACACACACACACACACACACACACACACACACACACAATCTTTTAATCAATGTTTGAGGAGAATAAAGTTAGTGACATTTAAGGAAAAACTCATTGTAAGGGAATGCCGGGGTAAGTACTATTGGTATGTAGATTTTTTGCTCATCAGACTTCCCTGATTGGTTCTGAATGGATAATCCAAGGACAATTAATAAATTTGGCAAATGTTTTTAACTCATGAGCATGAAATATTTGGTACTATAACTCTTAATTTCATGAGAAAAATTGAATCACAGAATGCTATATCATCTTGTATGTTTCAAATATTTGCTTCTAGTAAATAGTAATCTGCTTATTGATATAAGTGCCTTGCTTAAACAAAAATACATTGGTAAATGAGGTGCCTGGGTGGCTCAGTTAACTGAACATCTAACTCTTGATTTCGGATCTGGTCATGATCCCAGGGTCATGGGATTGAGCCCTGTGTCTGGCTCCATGCTAAGTGTGGAGCTGGCTGAGAATCTGTCTCTCCCTCTGCATCTCTCCCCACTTACACACTCTTTCTCTCTCTCTAAAATTACATACACACACACACACACACACACACACACACATGCTAGTACTTATATATGATAAATGTAATATACAAACATAAAAATCAAATTCTTTGTTATGTATTTATTTATAATCCCTATAATCCTTTATGAGTATATATTAATTAAATACCAATTATCTCATTTAAAAACTTGATTTTATATACTGTAATTTGAAGTATTTACTTATTATTTAATTACTTCTTAATTAAATTTTGTAACTTATAAAATATGCATTCTTTTAAAATGCTAGTGATAAATACAAGTAAATGAAAATAATTATTTTACTTAAAGTTAACAATTATTAATTATTGCCTTTTTTTTTTTACTGAGATTTTGTTTCCTTTTAATGTTTTGTTTTGTTTTTAAGAGCGAGAAGGAAAGCACGAGCAGGGAAAGGGCAGAGGGGCAGAAAGAATCTTAAGCAGGCTCCATGCCCAGTGCAAAGTTTGACACAGAACTTGATCTCGAGACTTTGGGATCATGGCCTGAGTAGAGATCAAGAGTCAGATGCTCAATCGACTGAGCCACCCAGGTGCCCCTCTTTTTAATGTTTTTAATAACATATATATAGGATTTCCAAGTGAAATAGTTAGGAACATTTTAAGTATAGATAACCTCAAAGATTATTGTCAATAACAAGCATTATTTTCACTTAGTCAATGAAACACAATTCTTATGGTTGGCAATACAGGATGAACAGAGTCCGTGCAGTTATATTCTCAGCTTAAATCATGACCGACTACTTAGAAGTCTTGCTTCTAAGTCCATATGACTGTGGATTCCTCCTGGGCTCCAGTTATTGCAAGTGTCAGCAGTAATTTGTTAGAACACTTCATCTCCTCTAGCATAGACTTCTCACCTAAATTTGGATAATATTTTCTTTTTATAACAACTCTTTAGTGTAGTTGAAATAAACTCCATTTTACAGATCAATCAGTGTTGAGGAAACAAAAGTTCCATTAATCCTCATTTAAATTATAAAAAGCAAGCTTATGTTTTTTTCTTAATGTGCTCAAATCACTAGCAAATGGAATAAATGATTAAAAAGGAATTCTCATTGATTATTTTGTGCATTATTTAAAAATATATAATAAATTATTTTATGATTATTAATACATGTCTATTTTGGCTATACCATTAGTCATGTGAAAATGTGCTACGCACACACATCTACTGTATATATTTATAATCTTCGTCCAAAAGAGATCATGTCCAAGAGGCTGTCTGAAGTTAAACACCATGAAACACCCACTTTCAGTGAAAATACATTTCTGATTTACAGAATAAATCTTGCTCAATTGCCCTAAAACGTTAAGCTCTTCACACTTCAAGTGGTCTCTTCTAATTATGTTTTCATTAGCTTTGGATTTATAACATAAGCTGGTCTATTGGGTCAAAGGGAGGATATTAGAAAATCAGTGGATAACACATAAAAGACAAGTTGAATAGGGGCAATTCACAAGTTAGATACTGAAAAAATATTTTTAATACTTAGTAATGTGAGGAGAAAGATGTATACAATATCAAAATTTAATGAATATATATATCCCATTAGACTCCTCGCTGACTCAAAGCTTTTGTGTAAATTTCCCAAGGAAAGCAATGGTCAATTTCCATAATGAGTCAGCAGGGGGCAGTAGGTATCACAGAAAGATGTTTGAAAAAGCTTGAACAAACTCTTCCAAGGAGTTCCCTCACAAACTCTTCTAAGAACAAACCTGTTACCAATAAATCACTTTGTTGTTTCTATGTCAGTGCTTTTATACACCTGGTTTGAAAATGAGCTTATGTAAAAAGTAAACCTATTGTCAATTTCCCCAGAGTATAGTTGTTGAGTGCGTTTATTTTCAACGGGAGAAATTTAATCCATGTAAATAAAAATGCTTACTGGGACATCAAGAATAACATATTTGGATTTAAATGAGTCCTGTCTTGACTTGAACAGCTTAAAGTTTTATGTGGGTGGTACTCTCACCCAATACCCCATCCAGTAAAGGCATTTAACCATAAATATTAATTTTTCTACATAGTTGAAATTAAAGTAATAGAATATAAATTGCTCTAAAGCCAAATGTTTCTAAAATAAATCACTAAAATATTAAAAAATACTGTGATGTCTTTTAGTTTAAAAACTAAACTAAAATCAATGAGGATTTTTGCTTTGCTTTGTTTTGTTTTCTGAAGTCCATTTAAAATACATTTTTCTGTGGTTACTATGCGATAATCGTAGCTGATTATATGATAGAACGGCACAATAATAATTTGCAATCTGTCATGTGTGAAATCTTGCATTGAAGCAGATATACCCAGGCTGGTGAAGTGTGCTCTGTATCATTGCATTAGATGTAATAGCACAGATTGTATAACAGCGTATAATAAAAACCCTGTGTTTCTTCTATGATTAGAAATTTGATTACTCTAAATTATCATTCTGCCAAATGTTTTAAAGATTTTTTATAAGTTTAACTGGAACTTTATAAATTAATTAAAATCATCCACCACAAATGCAGAAAATCCATTAGGAAGCACAAAGTTTTCTCTACCTGGTTATTTTTTACAATCTCAAGAACATTTGAATAAATGTCATGTTCAATTCCACCCATTATCCTATTGCTTTTTATTCTGTAATGAATATGGAAAAGATGATGAGGGTCGTTTACCAATGAGACAGGCCATGACACTCATATACTGAATAACATTATCATGATTCTTATCTTCCAATGAAACTAGAAAATTAAAATTGTTAGGAGAATGACCCTTGTGTAAAATTGAGGTCTCTTATTTGAATATTGTGACAAAGAAAAACTTTGAGGTGTATTTTGCTCTATACCAATGTCACAACTTGGACACATACAATGTGTGTGTGCTGCATCAACATTTGTTACAATATTTGTTAACCTGCTCCTGTTGGTAAAAATTTCCCTAGGATTATTCAATAATCATAAAATTATCATTATGTACATGATAAAAAAAACAAAAATAAAACAAAAACAAAAACCAGTTTTGTGTGTGGGTATATGTGCCTAAACTTTATCCATGTGAAGTATGTTTGAAAGTTAACTTCAGGTAGGTATGAAATCCAAAATTTGGGTTGCCAGGTTAGGTAAGCAAATGTAGAATCTTCATGGAATGGGAAAGTGGTCTCATGGTTAATTGGCATTAGTTTAGGATGGACAAAATGAAAAGTTTGCTTGCCTGTCTTTTTAAGAAGAGTAGGATAGGTGGTTAGGATGCCGAGATAAAGGAGATGCCCTAGTCAAGAAATGCACAGAGGTTCGTAAGCAGCAGACTTTTTGAAATTGTATGCTTTCAATCTTAAAAAAAAAAAAAAGGCAGGTGAAGAAAGTTAAGTTAAAAAAATCAAATATCCATTACCAACTTACTTTTCTGACTGAAAAATCTCTACCAATCCAGAATTTTGTGGTGGTATCAAATTTCATAGGATAGGCCAAGTACTGGCAGTAACAAAATTAGGTATTTAATCAATAATAGTAGTAGTAATAATAATAGCTAAAATTTCTTGATCTAAAATGATGTGTAGGAAACATTTCAAAGTACTTACCACATATTATCTTATTAAATCCTCTTGACAAATTTATGAGTCTGATATTAATTTTATGCCCAATTTTTAGATGTAAATATTGAGACAAAGAGTGATTGGCATGCCCAGTGTTGTGAGAGTTAGTTGTGGAGCCAGGATTTGAATTTAGAAGATCTGGATTGAGAAATATAGATCTCTTAATCATATCTATCATGCTATTTATTGAGAACTTTGAAAGAGCTAACAAATTTAAGTTCTGATTTGTGTTGCTAATTAATATTTTGGTCAATAACATATAACTAAAAACCTTTTAGTTTTGTGTTACTAATGGTCTAAAATTTAAGTCAACTAACATTGAAATTTCCCATTTCTGTTCATTAACATACAATCTAAGGCCTCTTCAACCATGTTTGGAATTTTTCAATATGTCGGTTCTGATGGAATGAAATGAAATCTAAAATGAAATCTGAAGAGATTTTGGTTGTGTTTATCTGTTCATGTGAGAAAAGGAGTGAAAAATTTTGGTGAAAAAAATTCAGAGTAGAAGTCAAATGTATATGCCACGAACATTATACCTCCTCTAAGTTACTAAATTATAGTATATATTTCTTTTTTTAATGTTTATTTATTTTTGAAAGAGACAGACAGACAGAATATGAGTGGGAAGGGGCAGAGAGGGAAACACAGATTCTGAGGTAGGCTCCAGGCTCCGAGCTGTCAGCACAGAACCTGATGCAGGGCTCGAACCCACAAACCAAGAGATCATGACCTGAGCTGAAGTTGGACGCTTAACCAACTGTGCCACCCAGGCGCCACATATAATATATATTTCTTTGATTCACTTCTTTTTACTTTTTACTTTATATCACCACTATTTATGAAATTTCCTTGACTCCACGATATTCTCATCTGATTGAGATAAGGTCCTTACTCACATCATCTATTGACCAGCAAAATGCATTAAACAGTAATAAAAGAAAACAACATACATTGAACGCTTGCTATGTACCAGAGTCTGTGCTAATCTAACTTTTCTATGTTCATTGTTGCAGCAGTCTTTACAATAGCATGAAGTCCTGATAAATTAAATAAGTTTTCAGTTCACACCATTCTAGGTGGTAAGGTTGAAGTTGTTTCTGTTAACTCCAGAGCTTCACATGAGAGAATAGGGAGTGAAAAGTGTGGTGAATAAGCGAATGAATATATGAATGTACATATAAATGAGGCATAGTTCCCAATTTCACCTTAAAATTCATAGAGCTAATTTTTTCTGCATGTGCTATAAAATTTTTTTACAAAAATTTCTTACTTTAATAAAGTGTCTCCTTATATTGTGGAACTCTTTTTCATTAAGTGCATTTATTTTCAAGATATAAACAATTGAATGATCTATTCACTGTGACTGTTTTGAAGTTTATATGGCATTGCTTAGGTACAGAAATTTACTGAGCTAAGTTAATATAATTTGAGAAAAATCCTTTTTCTCCTGATTTTACATTTTCTTCTAATGTGGGGTGTGTATGCGTGTGTATGTGTGTGCGTGCATGCATGCATGTGTGTTTTTGTTATATGGATAATGGATAAAAAGTCAATGTAGTAAATTGGTGAGAAATTTTTCATCTTTCCTTCAATTTTCAGAGGAGTAAAGGAGCTACTGGAGGAAGCTGGCTGCCATTTTTATCATGAACGCCTATTCTTCCCTAAGTTTTGAATCACAGAGATGGGAGGGAAGTATATTCATAAAATGAAGAAAATCTTTACATTATAAAAGGTGCATTTAACATGATCTTCAATATGACATCTAACATGATCAGATTTACAGTGTTCTGATCATTATGCCTATAAGTAGAGAGAGGTGAACACAACTTAGGTAAAAAATAGATTACATTCATTAAAAAAATATGTGTGTTCAATCTTTGTCTCTGTTAAGTAAATTAAAATCAGTTTAAAATATCATCAATATTTTTGCATAATTATCATGCTATATTAGTAGGAGTGATAAAAGCAGTAAAAACTTTCTGATAAATTCTATTAACTAGATATATTACTGATTAAAAATAGACATGTTATGCTTGTAACTTATATGTTTATAAAATGGGATAGAATATAGATGTTTCTAATTAAGTCCCTATTATTTTTTTTTGTTTGTGCATTTTTACTTTCATATTTCAGGTCTTTTATTATGCAGTAGCCACCATGAGCATTAAAATAAAATAAAATTTAGAATTAATATTTTGTTTCAGCAAGGATAGAGATTACCAAAGCATATCAGTGCAAGTTATCTTTTAAATTTATTAAATTATTTTTAGTTCAGGAAGTTATCATAAATTGTTCCTCCCATGAAATTTATATATGAATAGCTGAAATAAAAATCTTTCAGCAAATAGTGCTTCATATAATTCAATGAAAACTCTTAAAATCTAAACAATTTAGAACAAATATTTATTTTATACTTAATCTGGGTCAGAGATAATTTAAAATAATATTTTTGTATATTTTAATTCAATTCATACAAATTCATAACTGTATTTTTAAGTATGAAAACAGAGGCAAAGAGGGGTAAAATAAGTTACCTAGGGACATGTAGTAACCAGCAGAACAACTGGGATTTTAACCAAATTCTCTGGTTCAGAGTTTGAGCCTTTCATTACTATTCTAGACTAACTCCTCTATTTTGCTGCCATGTCAAGAGTCTAGAAGCACTAGGATATTTTTGTATTTACCAATCCTTTTTATCTACAAGCTCATGTTAACGTTTATGTGCCAAACTGATTGATTAGTGTATGTTGAACCATCCTTGTATCCCAGGGATACATCCTAGTTGATCATGGTACAAGATCCTTTTAATTGCTGCTGAATTTGGTTTGCTAGTATATTATCATGAATTTTTGGATCTATATTCATCAGGGATATCGGCCTTTAGTTTTCTTCTCTGGTAGTGTTCTTTTCTGGTTTTGGTATCAGAATAATGAGTTTAGGAGTGTTCTCTCCCCTTTGATTTTTTCAAAGAGTTTACGAAGGATTGGTGTTAGTTCTTTGAATGATTGGTACAATTCACCAGTGAAGTCAGCTGGTCCCGGGCTTTTCTTCACTGGAAAAATTTTGAGTACTTATCCAATTCTTTTACTAATAACTTTTCTATTCAGATTTTCTATTTCTTCTTGATTCAGTCTTGGTAATTTGTACATTTTTAAGAACTTTTTCCATTTTTTCTAGGTGTCCAGTTTGTTGGCATATAGTTTTTCATATTAGCCTCTTATGATCCTTTGAATTTCTGTGGTATCAGTTTTAATGTCTCCTTTTTAATTTACAATTTTGTTGATTTGGCCCTTTCTCTTTTGTCTTAGGCTAATCTAGCTAAGAGTTGGTCAATTTTGTTTATCTTTTCAAAATATCAATTCTTAGTTAGGTTAGTTTTTTCTATTATTTGTTCTCTATTTCATTTATTTCTCCTGTAATTGTTATTATGCCCTTTCTTCCACTAACTTTGGACTCAGTATGTTCTCCTTTTTCTAGTTCCCTAAAGCATAGAGTTAGGTTGTTTATTTGGGATCTCTTTTGCTTCCTATTATAGGTATTTATTGCTATGAACTTTCCACTTATGACTGCTTTTGCTGCATCCTATAAGTTCTGGTATGTTGTGTTTCCATTTTTGTTTTTCTCAAGAAAATTTATTTCCCTTTTAATTTCTTCTTTGATCCATCGATTGTTCAGGAGAGTGATGTTTAATTTCTAAGTATTTGCAAATTTTCCAGTTTTCCCCTTGTTATTGATTTCTAGTCCTATGCCATTGTGGTTCAAGAGACTATTTGGTATGATTTCAATCTTCTTGAATTTTCTAAGACTTGTTTTGTGGCTTAAAGTCTATTTTATCTGATAAAAATATAGCTACCTCTGCTTTTCTGTTGTTGTTACCATTTGCTAGAAATATCTTTCCCATCCCTTCACTCAGCCTTGGTGTGTCTTTAAGGTTAAAGTGAGTGTTTTGTAGACAGCACATTGTTAGATCTTTTATTTAAATCCATTCAGCCATTCTTTGTCTTTGATAGAAGAATTTAATCCATTTATATTTAAAGTAATTATTAGTAGCTAAGAACTAATTATTGCCATTTGTTAATAATTTTCTGGTTGTTTTGTAGATCCCTTGTTCCTTGCTTCTTATCCTGCTATCTGTTTGTGTGTGTTCAGGTGTTTTTTTAGTATGCTTTGACTTCTTTACCATGTTCTTTTGTGGAATTACTATAGGGTTTTCTCTTATTGTTATCATAATCAAAATATCTAAAACTCATAATACTCTATTTTACACTGATAATAACAACTTCAATAAAATTCATATACTTTAATTTTTTACTTCTCACATTTTTGGCTATTGCTGTTACAATTCACATATTATATTGTGTAACTAATAACAGATTATTGTATTTATGGTTGTTTTGGCCACATTTTTAAAAAGCCTTTAAAACAGCATTGTGAGTTATGTACCACTATAACCATACTGCAGAATCTAACTATGATTTACTATTTTCAGTGAGATTTACACTACCTTTTACCAATTTTATGATGATGATTAGAGTTCTTTTACTTCCACTCAAAGAATTCCCATTAGCATTTCTTGTAAGGCAGGTCTAGTGGTAATGAACGCCTTCAGTTTTTATCTGTTCAGGAAAATCTTTATTCTTCCGTTGTTTCTGAAGGACAGCTTCACTGGGTATAGCATTCTTGGTTGACAGTTATTTTCTCTCAATATTTGAATATGTCATTTTATTCTCTCCACACCTGAAAAGTTTCTGTTGAGAATCCATCAATAATCTAATGGGGGTTCTGTTTTGTGTAACTTTTTTCTCTTGATACTTTAATTTTTTTTTCTTTGACTTGTGATAATTTAATTATAATGCGTCTCAATGTAGCCCTCAGGTTCAATCTATTTGTGGTCTTTTGGGTCTGATGGATCTCGATGTCCATTTCTCTCCCCAGGATACGGAAGTTTCTAGATGTGATTGTTTTAAATATAGTTTCTATCCCTATAGTTTCTCTTTCTTCTCCTTCTGGGACTCTCCTAATGCAAATATTATTTCTTTTCATTGTGGTCCATAATCCCCATGGGCTTTCTTCACTATTTTCCATTTTTTTATTCTTTCTGCTCTAAGTGACTGGGTAATTTTGAATGTCATATCTTTCATGTCATCCTTTCTTCTGCATGGTCAAATCTACTTTTGAAACTCCCTATTTAATTCTTTAGTTTAGTTGTAATTTTTAACTCTAGTATTTCTGTTTGATTGTGTTTTGATGGTGGCTATTTCCTTGTCAAGCTTCTTGTTTTGTTCATGCATTGTTTTCTTAATTTTATTTCGTTGTCTGTGTTTTCTTTTTTTTAATGTTTATTTATTTTTGAGAGAAAGAGACAAAGCACCAGCAGGGCACAGGCAGAAAGAGAGGGAGACACAGAATCTGAAGCAGGCTCCAGGCTCTGAGCTGTCAACTCAGAGTCCAACACAGGACTCGAATCCTTGAATCTTGAGACCATGATCTGAGCTGAAGTAGGATGCTCAACTGACAGAGCCATCCAGGAGCCCCTCTCTTGAAGTTTTCTAAACTTCCTTAAAAGGGTTACTTTGAATTCTTTGCCAGTTCATAGATCTCTGTTTCTTTAGGATCAGTTATTAGAATTTTATTACTTTCCTTTGGTGGTGTCATATTTATCTGATTTGTCATGATCCTTGATTCCTTACATTGGTATCTGTGCAGTTGGGTAATGAGGTTCCTTTTCCAGACCTCACAGATTTGCTTTAGCAAAGATAGTTCTTCACCAGTCAGCTCAGGTGGCATTTAAGTGTGACTGCTCATAATTTCTTTGGGTAGATGGGGCCTGCTCTTATAGTCTATTTTTGGCCTGGGCAACTATTTGAGCTCTGAAGAGAGGGATAAGGAAGTGTGCCACTGACTAAGAAGAGTTGGATAAAACTGCTAACTTTGTTCCCTACCCAAGTGAGGCTGTAGGATGGAATTTGTGGTTGCCTCAATTCCCTTGTCTGGCTTACTTGATAGTTGGGACTGAGTACTATGTTCAAGAGTAGAAGGCACTATGAATTAGCTCCCCTGTCCTGGCAGGGCAGAAGACCAGGAACCAGGGCTGTGCAGTATGTTGTTTGGGAGCTCTAATCAGGCCTGACTGTGCAGTGAACTCCCTTGTCATATGAGGCCACTGGTTTTGATCTGTAGACAAGGGAACCAGCTCTGTGTCTCTATTCCAATACCATTGCATAGAAGGCTGTTGAATGGCCTATGGCACTTCCTGTGTGCCCTGGTTAGATTCCCTAGTCAGATGTGCTTAGGACTCTATTCAGTAATGAGCAGGGCTATGCATTGGATATCTTGCTCAGACACAGCAGGAGAAGCTCTTCCAAAACTGGTGAAGCTCTTTCCTTACTGTCTTAACTCAAACCAACCCACACCCTAGGTTCCTTGGCTGAACACAGCCGCTGGTTTTTCTCTGCAAACTATCTCTATCAGACTTTTTCTCGGTTCAAGTGCCATTGGGTCACACAATTTTCAGGTGTTTTCACCACTAGATAGAGTTGGAAGAAACTCCATAGTAGGTGGGGCTATCCCTTTGCCCCTTGCCTGGTCAAGATGGGGAGGAACTGTTCTAGGCTACTCTCAATTTCCCAAACAAGCTCTCTTGTCGGGAGGGATCAGGAGCTTCCCTCAGCCTTATTTATGAATTAATCTCCCTGCCTGTGTATTGTATGAGAAGACTCCACACCTGGTACTGTTTTGCCTTCCTGCCTCCCCATTTCCAGATATTGTCATCAGCCTTTCTGATAACAGGGGGATGGAAGGTACTCTCTACAGTAGGTGGGACTGTGACTTATTCCCTTATCTTGGTGGGCAAACTAGGACCTAAGACCAGCAAAACTCCTTTTGTGAGGATTGAATCAGGTGGGTCTGCACCCTACTGAGTTCCCTGATCAAAATACACCCCCAACTTGCTTCTGCAGATGAGAAAAACTGCTGGATAGGATTTCTGCTTGGATACTACAGGTATGAATTTGATCTGCCAAGATCCATGTGCTGGTTGTTACAAGCTCCTTCTCCTTTTTCTGTAACAGTCCAATCCCTAGTGGCTGGGCCTTACAGATCCCTCTGCAATTTCCATGGTGCAAAGTCAGAGTAGAGGCTCCCACAAAGTCACCCATAATTCTAGAGGAGACTGATTGTTCTCTTTGGGTTCCCTTTTCGCACTGAAAGATCTGGAGACTTAAGGGAGATCTCTCCACATGGTGCCATTTTGTCCTGGGGGAGGGGCAATACAATCAACAGGTAGCCACTTCTCTTACCTTCCAGTGTAGTCTGTTGTTGTCTTTGAGATGCTGAAGTTACTATAGTCCAACTCTCATGTTCTAAGATTCTTTCAGTGGTGTTCTCAAATAGATATTAGCTGTTATTCTTGTGAGGGAAAGTAAAGTCACAAACAATGTATGTCACTATCTTGGTGATGTCCTTCTAAATCATATATTTAAATCTTTAATAGTTTTGCTATTAACAAGTTAAAAAATTTAAATTCAATTCTGGAGCTTACTTTTTATACATCCCCTTCCTTATGATATACCAATAATTGCCAATTTCATTTGAAAGTAAATTCCAATATCACAAAACATTGCATATTAAACTTGACTGTAACACTTTGAAGAGTACACTATCTATGCAAATTTGTGCTTAATGGGACAAGGAGAAGATTTGGGTTTGGTGATCAAAGGAAACTTTAAATCTTTATAAGGAGAAGAGTAAATAATTTACAACATGAAGTTTAAGTAGTGGCTTATAGATAATTTAGTATATATTATATGTTCTTAGAAATGGGAGTTTTATAGCCCATTTGATTGTCCTGTATTCCTCTAGCTTTGTCAACCTATTAAATATTCAATATTCTTATCAGATAGCATTTGTCTCCCATATAATCTATCTGGAAAGAACTCGTTTCTCTATGATGTAGTTGAGAGTATTTATTCATACTTAATTTTTAGTAACTATACATCTATGTTAAATCAAATATGCGTATGTAAATTTATATTCCTTGTCATTAGTAGTCATAACTCCTAGGAATATATATAAGAGTTATAAGTAACAAGTTAGTTCAAGCAAACAACCTAGTATTTGTGTAAACTGTACATCCAAAAGTATGTTAAGGACCTATAAGGGTGACCAAAATATAAGATAATGTCTTTGCCTACAGACCTGTAGAAATAAGTGAAAACCAATTAAGAGCTAAAGAGTGAGATACTGATTTTAAGGTCAATAGAATTCAGAGAATGAGAAGCTTGCTCTGGGCTGAAACTCAATGGAAGGGGTCAGGAGTGAATACTCAGGGAGAAGAAAGAAATTGAAAAGCATGAGACTTTCTGTGATTGAAAGGAATACAGACAAAAGGAATCTGAACGAATTTGTAGTTCTTGAAACGACTCATAAGATTAGACACTGGGAGTTGACCTAAGCAAACCCTGAAGAAATCATCAGGGATCAGTAAAAGGAAAGAGAGACAAATTTGGAAGGGAAAAAATTGCTTGAGAAGTCAAGAGATGAATTCTCCGTGCAGATACAGAAGGTTAAAGTGAGGAAAAAGCACCCACTGGTTTCAGAATGGGTCTCAAGTTTCAGCCTGCAGAAATAGAAAATATTTTTAAGTCAAAATTATTGTTAAAAGAGAAAAAATCATTAAGTAGAATAAAAATTACAAAAGGGAAGACAAGTGCATATATTATTTATTTTTTAAGAATGGTTATAATTATTAGTGGTTGAATGAAAGCTATTTCCGTGCTACTTGTTTACAGTTCACTTAAAATAATAATTTCCTTCATCTACATAGGGTTATATCACTTGTTATTGAAAACTTTTGTGTGTTCATTTTCAGCATAATTTAAAAACATCAGGTTAGTGTTAGTTACTATTTTCTCTTGCGAAATTTTTGAAAGAAGATAAATATTAATACTGAGATGTTAAAATTTTTTGAACCTAGTAAGGCTTGCAAGTTTCAGAACTCCGATATTTTAATGCTAGTTGTATGGTCTTTTATCACTATACCACATTTGTTCCCTATTTGTTGGACAACTGTGTTTATGTATATAAATGTATTATACATAATACACATATATCATCTATATCTGTGTATTATATACACATAATATGTGAATGTTTTAATTAACATAAATGCTTCATTTTTTAAACTTTTTTATTGTTCCTTAAAAATGCATTAGCTTTTACTTATTTTATACCACTTTATTGAGATATGATGGACATGCAAAAAGGTATCCATATTTAATATATACAACTTGATGAATTTGCCCATAATTATACACCCATGAGATCATCACCAGCACGAAGGCCATAAATATATCAAAGGTTGTGACAATTAACTTTTCTCAATCTAAATTCTGTAAAACTTTAGACTACTCAAATATATTCTTCTTCTTCTTCTTCTTCTTTTTCTTCTTCTTCTTCTTCTTCTTCTTCTTCTTCTTTCAATTCTGCTTCCTCTGTCTCTTCTCTTCTCTTCTTCTGCTGCTGCTTCTTCTTTTTAAAATGTTTATTATTTATTTTTGAGACAGAGAGACAGAGAGAGGGTGAGTGGGGTAGGTGCAGAGAGAGGGGAGAGAAAATCCCAAGCAGGCTCCATGCTGTCAGCAGAGCATGACACAACACAGGGGCTAGATCTCAGAGCCCCGACACAAGAAGGGGCTCAATCACATGAACCATGAGATCATGGTGTGAGCTGAAATTAAGAGTCGGTCGCTTAACCAACTGAGATATCAGGAGCCCCTACCCAAAGATATTCTGATTGGTAGATATCAATAAAGTTTAGAGGGTTTGAATCTAGAACAAGTTGAACTCTTAAATAATAATTTCACTTAAGGCCTGGTGTTTAGGAAGTCTTTAACAATGGCACAGGGATCTAAGTTTACCAAAACCAATACCTTTTCCATGGGTGAGGTCTATATTCTTGGGAAACACTGAGATAGCAACTGGCTCAGAAAGGAAAAGGGGAGAAAAAATTAAAGAAAAGATAGATCAAGGAAGGGTACACCATTTGGGGGGATTTACAAATGAAGCAATTTTAAGTATTCACAGAGTTCATGGTGTTAGATAAAGAATCGATCAGTGAGCCAATATTTGAGTTGAACTTGTATTTGCAAGCCTCCTCATACTGAGTAAAGAATGCAGACATTTAGATAATCTGATTTTCCTTTCTCTTTTTGTTGTAAATAATCTCTCAAATAAACAATCTTCTCTATATTCAAAAGTTTCCCAAAATAACTATTTCAAATCCCAACTGTTCCTGGTGAAAGAATCCCATGATTTAACTTTATAATGAAAAACTCAGAAAGGCAACAGGTGTTTGGCCTGGGGGAGTTGCGGTTTTTGACTAAGAAAGCCCCGAGGGAACTGCTGAGTAGTGCTTATGCAAACCTGTGCCTCTGGAACTTGGTAAAAAATCAGTCTTGCCCAATTTGAGGCCACACTCCAGGCGCAGCAACATTAACAGTGGTTCTCAGGGATTGGTAGTGATTTTTTAAAAACAGTTTTGTTGTCATAACAACTATATGTCAAGAAATAAGCTCCACAGTCAAGATAATAAACATAAGCACCACCCTCAAAATTTTTCTCATGCTCCTTCATAATTCCTGCCTTCCACACTTCCACATCTTTCTTCGTCAATCTCAGGCAACCATTAATCTACTTGTATCACTGCATATTAGTTGCATTTGCTAGGTTTTCAGATAACTGGAGGAATGTGGTATGTATTTTTTTCATCTGACTTTTTGCAGCCAGCACAATTATTTTGAGAGTCATCCCTGTGATAGCATATATCAATGGTTCCTTTTAATTTCAGAATAACGTGTGTTGTGTAGATAGGCCACAGCTTGTTTATTGACTTATCTGTTGATGGATGTTTTGGACTGAATATTTGTGTCCTCTCATATTATATGTTGAAGCCCTAATCCCCAGTGTGACATATTTGGAGACAGGGCCTCTATGGAAGTAACTAAGATTAAATGAGGTCATAAGGGGAGGGGAGGCTGATCCAATAGGATTAGTGGCCTTATAAGAAGAAACATCAGAGAGCTTTTTCTCTCTGCAATGAGCACAGAAAAAGGCCATGTGAAGATGTAACAAGAAGGCAGCCACCTGCAAGTGCCAGGAAGAGAGCTCTCAAAAGGAACAAGTTGGCTGGCATCTTGGTCTTGGACTTCCCAGCCTCTAGAACTGTGTTGTTTAAGCCATACAGTCTGTGGTGTTTTGTTATGGTAGCTAGAGGAGACTAATACAATGGACATTTGGGTTGTTTGCAGGTTTTACTACTGAAAATAAAGCTATTATGAACATTCATGTATAAATAGAGTTGCCATATTTAGCCAATAAAAATACAAGGCACCCTGTTACATCTAATTATTTCTGATTGCCTATGCATATGGGCAGACATAAAAGAACAATATTGCACTTACAGTAAAAATTATTTCTTCTTTATTTGAAATAAGTTATAATTATCTAAACTTAAAATTTCTTTAATTTTCTCTACAGATTTCATTCTTCTTGGAAGGTTTTCTTTTTTCAGAATTTTCATATAAAACCTTGCAGTTAGGGGGGCTTAGGTGGTTCAGTTGGTCAACAAAATCACAAATGCCATTTAATTGCTTAGTTCAAACAATGTAAATTAAGCCAGAGTAATATTTCATGTCGACTACTTCAATATCAAAGTAATTGTCTTGATTTCGACTCAGGTCATGATCTCATAGTTCATGAGATTGAGCCCTGCATTAGACTCTGCACCGCCTGCTTGGGACTCTCTCTTTCCCTCTCTCTCTGCCCCTCCCCTACTCTTTCTCTCTGTCTCAAATTAAATAAATAAACTAAACAACAAAAAACAAAAAACAAAAATTTGCAGTTATGTTCTATGTCCCATTTACACTCTAAGTGGCTATATACAACTTAATTTTGTTTTTTGCCCATTGAACATTCATAATGAGAAACTGCATTAAACATTAGTTTTATGAGTTGGTATGCTATGTCATCTGACATAAAGTTAACAACTTTGAGAAGTAATCTTCAAATTTGATTTTTATAAATCACAATGTCATTGTTACATATTGTATCATTGTTTAAGACATAACTTGTATTTCTGTCTTCAGGATTCCATTGCATCTCTTCGTCAAGACTTTTAAAATATACTGTCTACTGCCAAAAAAGAAGAACATTGCTATAATGTTTTATTCCTTTCTCTCCAATAACACATGTGATAATTTCATTTATTTTCATTCTGGAAAAGTATTTAGCAACATCCAGGTAAAATAATTAAATTTTTCAGGGGATGAAATCTATTCAGAAATAGTCATGGCAAATGCCAAAATATTTATTCACTTAAAGTTGGAATTCCTTTTCTTTTTATTAGTAACATTGTCCCTTCTAAAGACAGTCTTAACACTTAAAAGGAGAATCTTTCTTTAACAAATTCAACAATTTCATTTAAGTAATGGGGTATTTCAATAATACAGTTTGCTTTTCTTTCAATTTCATGTTTTAAAGAGGGTCAATGGAATTTTGAATGCACAAAAATTTTGAAAATACAAAACATCAACAAAATCACAAATGCCATTTAATTGCTCAGTTCAAACAATGTAAATTAGAGTAATATTTCATGACAATTACTTCAATGTCAAAGAAAGGACATCAGATGCTGTTTGAGAAACACTATGCAGAATATGGGTAGCTTCAAGAGAATCATCCATGCCTTCTTTCAACTTTGAATAAACATTGTACTGTCATACAAATATCTACAAAAACTTGTATTTATATTGTTGCTACTACAAACAGTATAATTTTTCTCATTAGCTCTAATTTTAATAAGTCTGTGCAAAAATTTGCTATTGCTTCTGAAATCTTATTTGGAAGAAATTTTATTTCCAATAGACTTATATAAGTAAACCTTTTTCATGACAAAAATATTGCAAAACCATAATTTCTTTCCTGCATTATGATTACTTATACCCTGGTTATGCCATAAATGTAAGGAATGATGATTGTTCATTATTGCGGTTTTTTCGTCCAGGCACTTGAAAATTTGCTTGCCTTTTTGGAGTCATAAAATGCTTGTAGTAGACATATATTTACACAATTATTTGAGCTGAAAGACTGATGATGGTATGCAGTTTGGAAGGTCATCACATCTTTTGCTGTGATGCTTTTATCTTCATCTGAATTTCTCTTAAATAGAATTGTTAGTTAAAATCATTTTGGTACTAGTTAAGGAAATCATACATCTCTTATGTATACCTGTTATATTCCTAGTATATGCTGATTTATATCTGATTTCCCATGGCTTTTGAGATTGAGTGAATTTTTTTTTCTCCTTTTCTCTGTCTACAGTTCAGAATATTCAACATGAAATTTATACTTGTGTTTTGGCCCGTTGGCATTCAGACACATAAAAATAGAAGTTGAGATAATAGGAAGGAATGCAAGAATTGAAAACAATTTATTTTGACTATCACATGGACACATGAATGCATCGTCACTCTAATTCCTAATTCATAACTAGCTGATCATAAACAGAGTTGAACTATTAAAAGTTAATGAACTAACAAACTAAAAATAAATGGAAGTAGTTTTGACATTTAAGTAATTTAAACTTAAATTACTGTGGTAAAAAATAGTTTTAATTGTTGAATTTATGTATTTAAAAAAAACAGAATGCAGGATATTTAGAGTATCCTGACAATGTCAATACAAAATGGAAACCAAAACTCATTCAATACAAGACATGCTTATATATACTAGATGCCTGGTAACCTTATGTACAAGTCTTTTTATAGACCTATGCTTTCACTTCTATTGGAGAAATGCTTTAGAGTGGAAAGGCTACATCATATTATAAGTTTGTGTTTAATGTTTGTAAACTCTCAAATTTGTTTCCAAATTGGTTTTATGATTTTGCATTCCTATCAGCACTATATCAGAGCTCCTGATCTTCCTTTTATTTCCCTAAACTTGGTATAGTTAGTCTGTTAATTTTTAGCCATTCTAAAACATATATATTGGTATTCCATTATCAAATTAATTTATAATCCTCTAAAATTGATGATATTAACATTTTTTCACATTCTTAGCTTATTTGCCTTCCTTCTATCATCTATCTAATATCTCTTATCTATCTATCGATCATCTTTCTAGTTAAGTGTCTATTCAAATAATTTGCTTATTTTTTACTGGGGTATTAGTTTTCTTAAAATTGGTGTTTTTGATTTTTTCAAAAAATATATTCTGACTATAAGTTCTTTATCTGATATATGATTTGCAATTTTTCCCCAGTCAGTGGCTTATCTTTTTCTTCTCTTAATAATGCCTTTCAAAAAGCAGAAAATTTTCATTTTTTTACTACTTTGCATTTCTGGTAACCTTTTTTTCTTGTGTGGTAGGTATTTTTGCATTCCTATAAATATTCTTAAGTTCTATTGTAGCATGAAGTTAAGTTACCTACAATTATTTAATCTTTCTAGTCTTTCTTTTAATATTTTTAATATTAGATCAGAGCAGAGGTTAGCCTAAGGGCAATATTTCTTAAATATTTTTTTATTATCCTCTTGGAAGTGTTTTGGATTTTTTCCCCAACTTCTTTCCTTTCACAAAATTCAATGCCACAATTATACAGTATTTCCACTTATATACTGTGACTCATTAGAGGTATATAAAATATTGGGATATCTCAGATTTTCTTGACTCTGATTAATTTAAATCAGAAATTGATCTTTAGCCTATTGGAGGTGATATTGCCCCTATTGAGAATACATGATCTAAGGATGCCTATTTCCCTCTACTGATATCTCTTTCTTCTCCTTCTTTACTCTGCCCAAAGCACATCATAAGATTTCCATCCTTCTGTTGGGAAAAAGCACTCTTCCCAAACCTGTATCAGGGCCAGCTACTCTTACTTCTAATATTTTTGAGCTGTTCTTTTCCTTGGCCCTGAGTAGTTATCTCACACTTGTGCACTGAACTGCCCTCAGCTGAATGTTTATGGTCAAGCTTTTAAAAATCTCTGGAGCTCTCTATCTATGTAGCAGTTTCCTTTCTTATATTCTGCTTTGTGAACTCTAGTTGCTTTGCTTTCTGGACTCTCAGATCCATCTCCTTAGGTGATCTGTATTTTTCTTCCCTGTTCTCCTTCTCGGGAATTCTCTCAAGGCAAGAAGCTGGCACAATCATAAGGCTCACCTCAGTGTGTCTCATTTCTTAGGGATCAGTGTGTCGCTACGAACATTGGGGTACATGTGCCCCTATGCATCAGCATATCTGTATCCCTTGGGTAAATCCCCAGCAGTGCTATTGCTGGGTCATACGGGAGTTCTATTGATAGCTTTTTGAGGAACCTCCGCACTGTTTTCCGGAGCGACTGTACAAGTTTACATTCCCACCAACAGTGTAGGAAGGTGCCCATTTCTCCACATCCTTGCCAGTATTTATAGTCTCTTGAGTAGTTCATTTTAGCCACTCTAACTGGCATGAGGTGGTATCTCAGTGTGGTTTTGATTTGTATTTCCCTGATGATGAGTGATGCTGAGCATCGTTTCATGTGTTTGTTGGCCATCTGGATGTCCTTTTTGGAGAAGTGTCTATTCATGTCTTCTGCCCATTTCTTCACTGGATTGTTTGTTTTTCGGGTGT
>CM053566.1:47144031-47234376 GCA_028646485.1 Cryptoprocta ferox | reverse complement strand
AAAGATTAATTGGCCATACATTTGTGGGTCCAGTTCTGGGCTCTCTATTCTATTCCACTGGTCTATGTGTCTGTTTTTGTACCAATACCATACTGTCTTGGTAGCTTTGTGGCACAGTCTAAAGTCTGGGATTGTGATGCCTCCCATTTTGGTTTTCTATAATTTTTTTTAAATAGGAGAACAATCTTCAAGACCCTGGACAAACATATAGACAGTAGAAACAGGCCTTAGAATACTCAGAATCAATTTTATCAAATGAATGAAGAGGCAATTAAGAGTAAACAAGATAGTAGTTGCACAATAATGTGAATGTACTAAATGCCACTGAATTGCTCTCTTTAATTTTATATTATGTGGATTTCAATTTAATAGATTATTTTTCAAAACTCTTAGTTTCTTTTAAAGTTCATATATACATATATATAATGAAATGTTCTCCTATACTACTTCCTTCTACATTACCCCCATGATATTCATAAGAGATATGGTTTATGGTTTTTCCAAGTTCCCTAATACATTGATTACACCAAAAGATAATTCTTAGCAAGAATGAGAATCAACAGTACCACTTAAAACTACTATTTAAGCTGACACATGTACCACTCTCAGATATGATTTAGTAGGTCTATATTTATGGCCTTGGCAGTTGTATTTATGAAATGTTTAGATGTCTCCATCTACATTGTATGTATTGAACTCTGAACTAAATCACAAAACTATCTCCATTATATTCGGGACAATTTAATTGAAAAAATGATAACTTTAGACTCCACATATTAAAATGGAACACTATATTTGCTTGGAAGGTAATCTCCACACAATGTTAGACTCTACAATGAGTGTTGCATGACTGAGCATGCACTTACCTGATGTAAAACCAAAGTGGAGATGATGACTAATACCGTTCAGTACATGTTCAACATCTAGAATTCTAAGGCAACATGCACTACTGTAGGGGGAAGCCAGTTAAGATCAGTACACCTTCTCTTGGGTCATCAGCATCAACGTTTATAGAACAAGGAAAATGGAAAATGAGGTGAGGGAAAAGAGAAGGAAGATAGCTGTAACTAGAACACGAAAGATAGCTGAAGAGGACAATTTGAGGCTCTAGGTTCAATCTTTGCAGGAATATTACCACCATTGGGCTACCTATATATAAAAGGAAGATAAGACACGCTTCCTCTTGATGGGAATGGCAAGTTTCAGGAAGAGCATATAGAGTAAAAAGTACTGTTGAGGGCAGTTTGGAAAACAAATTCTTCCCCTAAACATTAAAAAAAAACTTTTGTATTTCGCACATTGATAAATAAAATTGCTAAGGACTCTTAAAAGTTTTAGATATCCTTTAGATCAAAATTATGCTACATACTATTTTTACCTGATTGATTATTATGTGAACAGATTTCTAGTTACTTAAGATTTCCTAGGTACTTTACTTCTTTATGATTTACCAGAAATAAATGTTTCCTCACCTTTATGTTTCAGAATTTATTTCTGGATTCAAAAATATCTTAAAATATCTGTCATTCTTCAAAGTATTAAACATAAACAACATGATCATGTGAAGTTTTTGCCTCTGTAAAGTTACACTTATTACAAAAAGTGTGATTTCCAGAAATATCTGTGAGGTTTAGTTGTTATTACAAAAATTCAGTACAATCTACAGATCATGGATAGGTGCATAAAAAGATGCTCAACACCACTAATCACAGGGAAATACAAATCTAAACCACACTGAGATACCACCTCACACCCGTCAGAATGGCTATTATCAAAAAGACAAGAAATAAGAAGTGTTGGTGAGGATGTGGAGAAAAGAGAACTCTCCTCATTCTTAATGTGAATGTAAATCTGTACAGCCACTAATGGAAAACATTACGGTGGTTCCTCAAAAAACTAAAAATAGAATTACCCTATGATCCAGCAATTCCACTTCTGGGTATTTATCTAAAGAAAACAATAACACTAATTTGAAAAGATACATGCATCCCTATGTTCATTGCAGCATTATTCACAATAGCCAAGATATGGAAACAACCAACATGTCCATTATTGAATGTATCCATAAAGATCTGATAGGATAAAGAAGATGTGATACATAAACACACACTCACACACACACATACACACTAGAATACTACTCATAATAAAAGAATTAAATCTTTCCATTTGCAACAACATGGATGAGGATATTATGTTAAGTGAAATAAGTGAGAGAGAAAAAGGCAAATATACCTACGATTTCACTTATATGTAGAATCTGTAAAACAAAACAAATAAACAAACAAATGAAAAATAAACACAAACTTATAGCTACAAAGAACAGATTGATAGGTGCCAGAGGGGAGGGGGAATGAGGGGTGGGCAAATGAGAGAAAAAGGACAAGAGGTGCAACTTCCCATTATAAAGTAGGTCATTAGGATATAATGTGACAATTGTCAATAATATTATATTGTATATTATGAAACATTTTATGGTGACAGGAGGAAACTAGACTTATCGTGGTGATCATTTTGCAGTGTATACAAATATCAAATCATGATGTTGTACACCTGAACAATCAATATAATCAATATAATGTTATATGTCAATTATACCTTAATTTTAAAAAACTCAGTAAACTAAAAATTTCAGTTACTATTTGAATGTATTGTAGTTCCATGATAAATCAATACAATGCCTTTATATGAACAACAAAGAAAACAGAGTTAGTTTGGTAGTTACTTTTATGGGATATTTTCTAACCACAATTACCGTTTTCTTTGGATTGTAATATTTTTTGTTGGTTTAATTGCTTAGTTGATATGCAAAGGGAGAGGGAGAAAGGGACGCAGGCTTCCCACCCAATGCGGAGCCCCAAGCAGGACTTGATCCCATCACCGGAAGATCATGACCTGAGCCTAAATCAAGAGTCGGATGCTTAACCAACAGAGCCACCCAGATGTCCCTATTTTATTCTTTATTATTTTAAATTAAGCATGGTTTTAGTTATTTCCAGGAACTTTGGAAAAGGAAAATATCTAGTTGGCAACATTTCATTAAATAATTATGTATAATATATTGATCAAGTTTATGAACTGATATTAGTGGGGTTTAATTAGATAGAAACTTTCTACTGAATCAAAAACATCTGAATTCTTTGGTTACAACTGATTTTCATTTTTTTCTGTCTTGAAATTAATCATGATATCATATCAATAATCAATGGAACTTTCAAACTGTCAATGATTTTAAAACTCCAAATTGAGATTTTATTGTAGTCTCATATAAACCTTATACATTTTATTAAAAATGGTTTTTGTAAATGTGACCAATATTTAGAGTCTGAGTTACAAAATAATATTTTCTTATCCATTTTTCTATTACAAATTTTTGTAATAATTTAGTTTGGGGGTACTTTTCTATCATACATGAATGGGATAGTTGAAAGGATAGGGCTTTTATAACATGTTATTGGGAATTTTTCCAAATATAATCTAGCCTAGTCAAGGAATGAAATAATTATTTACATAGTACAGCAAGACATAAGTTTTTTTCTTAATTTAATACTATCTATAATGCTATATTAGTATTAATACACTAATATTATAATAATTATAGTAATAATTAGTGTATTAATGTACTAATATATAATACTATGTTAGTATTATAATCAGATAGTGAAGCAAGCAACATTAAATTGCACTATTTCTTAGTATACTATAAGTGTTTTAAATTTTACAAATGGCTTATGTTTTAAGACAATTATTATCTAGGAAAATAATCCAGGAATTTGATTTTCTAATTCACTAAATTTTAATTCAAGCTATTAATTCAAGTGCTTCCATAGATTTTCAATTAATTCTTTTGCATAGTCATTTGAAAATAGTATTTCTATCTCTCTGTAGCTTGTGTATGTGTGTGGATACACATATATCAGCATATGATTATGAATTGACGTATTTAAGGCCACTTTTATGTGAATGCTCTATTTCCCAGCCAAACTATAATATTCTTAGTGTCTATCTCTTATTAAAAAAAAGAGTTGTCTTTTGATATAAATTTATGATATTTGCCACATCATTATAAACTAAACGTTTAAACAGAATCAAGGTTCTAGACATTTCTGCCCAGAATCTTGCTCAAAGATATGTTGCTCATAGTTGTCATTTGGGCTTCCAGATCAGATAATCTAACCCTAGAGACCATTTTTACAAAAAGTACCCCTTGGGAATTAGATCAGGCTTTAAATTTTACTTTTTCAAGTTGCTAGCTCTGCAGCCTTAAGCAAGTTATATAACATTCCTGAGTTTCCATTTCTTTACCTGTAAAACTGGCATAATAAAATCTAGTGCAGAAGTATGTTATAGAAGTAAAATTTAAAAATGAGTGCACATTGTCTAGTAGATCTTAAGCATAAGTAGACAGTTAAATTGTTTTATTATTTTTGTTTCCTTTTAGAGATGAAGAAACTTTCATCCTCAAAATAGATTGGCTCCACCTAAAACATAGCCAAGTTTTTAATATGTATTCAACACTTCATTCAAGTGAAGCAGAGGATTTAAGGCTATCGAATATATGCTGAATTTAGGCAGACATTTTCACCTAGTAATATAGGGATAAAAGGCAAACTATTTTAGTTAATGATAAAAAGGGGACTGAGTAATGCATGGAGAAAAAAGCATATTCACAAATCATTTGAATATGCCTTAGATAAGCAACATTTCTTAACTAGATAATTGAGGTAATCTGTGGATTGCCATGGATACACAAATAGTATATTTGTTTTGGTGAATATAATCAGTATAAACTTGAATTACGGTTCAGACTTAAAATCTAGCCCATAAAATACTATATTAAATTTGAAATTTAGCATTTTTATGATTGCTTTCCTTTTTCAAAAGCATACTTGCTCTAATAGGATATTTATAAGAACACTGTTTTTTTTTTCTTTTTTTAATGCTTTTCTGTTCCTAGACAAATCACCCAGTTGGTCTCTGAAGATAAACTTTTAAATTCTTGATGACTACATCTTTCTGAGCCTTTCCAATAGGTTAGAAATCCAGTTGTACCTTGTAACTTTAGAGAATTAAATGGAAGTATCTGTAGTCTTTAGAAATCAGAAATGAATTTATCTCAGGCCTGATCTATTTACTTATGTTTTTAGAAATTCAAAATTCACAGATGGATATTATGTAGCCAGCATTTTGTGGTGTTCTAACATGCGATATGTATAACAAATTGCCAGCTAGGTTATTATATGTTTAAGAGATTTAATTGCTGTGTATTTCAAACATTTTTTACATTGTGCCATCTGGCACATGGAAACGTTAATGAATTTTTAAACTTAATGGGATATGCTTTGCATTAGGAAGGTCTGAAAATTAGTTGCTAACCACTGGTAAATGACAGATTTATCAATACAAACTCACAAAATTACAATCCATTGCTTTGTGCCATTAAGGTAGCAACACATTGTTAAGTGCTAGTAAAAGTTGTTCAAACAATTGTCTGGATGGAAATAATTTATAAATATAGTAGCTCTCCTTACTATTTAAAGAAATTGGATCTATAATACCATAACATTTTTTTTCCTTTGCAAGTAGTTTTAGAGAAATATTTTCGATACTAAGTAGAATAATTCACTTAATTTTTTTAAAATTTACTTATTTGTTTTGGGGAGAGGGCAGAGAGAGAGGGAGAGAAAGAATCCCAAGCAGGCTCTATGCTGTCAGCATGTAATACAATGTGGGGCTCAATATCATGAATTGTGAGATCATGACTTGAGCAGAAATCAAGAGTCAGATACTTTAATAACTGAGCCATCAAGATGCCCCTAATTCACTTAAAATTTAAACTAATTATTAGACATGCTGGAAAAGTCTGATGTTTTCAAGAATTCCTATTTTACTGAAAAGTTTCTGTCTCTGTAATTCAAAGAAACTCTCTTTTTATTAGTCTTCCATTTTTATTGTAACTATATTTTACGTACATTAAATCTGGCAATAATATAAAAAGACTAGCTACAAGAACATCTAATTCAAAAAAGGATAATCCACTGTGTTCTTCTCTTCTAATAATCTTAGCTTCTATATGCTTTGGTGTGCCTCCTTCTATGAATGCACTGAAGAATAGATTCCCTGTAGTCCTATCACAAGGGAAAATGCAAAAAGTCAGTCAGGAACGCAAGCAGTGAACAGAAATCCATTCAACAGTATATAAGAAAAAAAAAACCCCACCAGCAACAACAGCGGAAACAGTTGTAGCAATCTGTTGGGTAAATTGGGAAAATAAAAAAACTCTTTAAAAATAGTTTGTAGTGTAGATGTGAAAATTACAAATATTATATTATCATAGTTTTTAGAATCATAAATGAACATTTATAAAGTATTAAAAACCATAATAAAACCAACTTCAAACCACTAGTTCAGCAAGTAGCATAAAATTTATCTTTACATTTCCTATGAAAATATTCCCTGTAGGAAATTACTAGAATGCCCATGTTATACTAACATAACATAAAAGATTTTGTTAGCTAGGCATGCTTATGTTGTACTTGTTTTACCTTTATATAACAGCTGTGTTATATAAATATATACATTATAAGATAGATGTTCACTGCTTAAACTATTGCTTTGCTACTAAAACTAGGGTAATTTCAAATAACTCATATTTAGCTTAAATAATTCCACTAGATAGTCCATGAGAATCCAGATACATTCCTGTAAAAAATAATTTGCAAATCATTTCCCCATCAATTCTCATCTCTTCCTCCAAACAGCAGCCTTCCTGGAGTTAGAGATGGTGAAATGTGGAGGTCAAGGGGAAGGACTCCCTACCGAGGTTGTCATGGAGAAGAAGTGCCATTGCAGATTTGTAGATGCCAACTCTTGTCAGGTTGGCTGTTTTTAGTGCTACCTGCAAATGCAACATGTCTTCCAGTCAGGATAAATGGTCTTGCGGGAATGGACAAAACTGTCTCATCAGAGAGAATTTAGAAAAATATCAGGATGCACAACAAAGAATAAAAGACCTTTGGAGATCTCTGGAGAAATGGAGATGTGAGGGGAGATGAAAGGAGATGGAAATGTGAAACAAAGAAGACACTCAAACAAAAGCACTTCATGTCCCTGTCTCTCAGAAAAGCCACATTTTATTTGAAGTGATGGTATTCAACCAATCTCTAGTCAACCACTGATTGCCTACTCTGAACTCCTGGTGGGCTCTGCAGTTATATGCTGTCTGCTTTTCACAACCTCAGCTACACCAAGTTACTTAGAAGAATCCCAGTGACAGAGAAATTGTATAGGTTATGTCCTTTCCCTTTGCTCCCAGTGTACTTACTGTCTAGTCAGTACGAAGGAGTTACATACTTGTTTGCTAATTGTATCATGCGCTGCTAGCCTGATTCCACAGTGAGGTCCTAAGCCCTATAAGGGAAAGCAACCTGTTATTTTTTATTGTTTACAACACTTTGCTCAAAGTACATTATTCACAACAAATATCGTGATACTGATATATTGATAACACTTCCATTGACAATTCATGTTTTACTAGTTCTTTTTGGGGGGTGGGGCTCTGTAAACTTTTGTAGTTTCTTGTTATAGGGTTAGCTGTTTTATGACGGGAAAAGATTGTTTACCTTACCTCAACATCAATCTATAAAAGTATATACAGATAGTAAACTATGATAAATATTAATTAAATTAATTCTTTTAATTCTTTTCAAAGTATAACCAACATTTGTATGAAAGATGGAATTTCAAAGATAATTACAGCATAGGGATTTTTTTCTTTTTTAGTAAGATTCTCTGCCCATTTAGTAGCTCTGTAAACTTTGGGTAAGTTATTTAACCTCTCTATCCCTGTTAAGTTGTGAAAATAATTGCTCATACTTGAAAGGTGGTTAAAATTTAAATAAATGAGTTAATGTTGTATAATAAAGAATTTAGCTGCACTTCGATCCTGGTTCCTTGGAATTTCCCTAGTGATAAAAGTGTCTTTGTTTTTCACAGACCTCTTGGACCACATCTGAGTTTCTACTAACAAGACAACTCATGATGGGCCCGTGGAAGTTTCAGGATAGGATTAGAGTGTTGGGGCTTTGAGCCCTGTGTTACCAGCCTGATCTCATGAACTCTGGGGAGAGAGGGTCTCAAATGTGTTCAATCACGTGGCCATTGATTCAATCAATCATACTTAGGTAATGAAATCCCAATACAAACTCTGGACAACTGCCCATGCATGAGCTTCTTTGGTTGGTAATCATATAATGATGTGCCAGGAGGCTGATGTTTCCTGAGGACTTCTTCAGAAGCTTCACATTTAGGAGCCCCCTAGACCTTTTCCTATGCATCTCTTCTTTGGGTCCTGATTTGTATGCTTTATAACTAAAATGTAATTGCAAGCATAGAGCATTCCTGAGGTCCATGAAGAAATTTTAACAAAGCTGTAACTCTTGGTTTAGCCCTGTCATTTTCATCTATGGAGTCCTGACCAAGTGGAAAGTGAGGACGGAGAGTGATCATAAGGACAGTCCTCCTGGCTGTCGCATGAGCATGGCTTATTTTTTACCTTGCCGTGGTGTTTCCCAATGGTGCAAAAGGGTTTTCTCTCCATCCTATGTGTGCTGTATCGATTCTGTAGGCCACAAACCTGTATGCCTTGACATCTAAGATGCTACAATGCTTTGAGATGTAAGCTTTTAACTGTTGCTCCCTTGCAGCCCATGCTCTCCAGTGTGCTGTCACAGAGAAGACAGGGCCAGAGGGTAATCTGAATTGGAATTTGCCCTACCCTCCCACTTTATACATTATTTCTGTGATAATCTTAAATTTCTCGAGTACTTCCATCTTTCATCCAAAGAGTTTACTCTCTAATAGTTGCACTAACTGAGACTAACTGAGAGTTTAAAGGGATGGCCCATGGATCTTAGTCCCATTATTAAAGTTAGGGTGCACCCAATAGACCAAATACTTTTAATCCTCTTCGGTCCCACTGACCACTTAAATAATCTTGCAAATTTAACCCCTAAACGATTGCCTTGCTAAATCTCTAAACATGATCAGACAAGTCTGAATTTGCAATATTGGCTTTGAAGTTCCTACATAATAAAGGTTAAAATATACACTGTTTTAAACTGCCATCTGCATTACTGAATTATCACTTCCCTACATGTCAATTTAAAGCTTATTATGAGCCATTGTGTGGTGATACTGCCTGCTGGTGGGAACACTCCCATGTGGCATGGGAGTGAATTCAGTGAGTTATTGCTCAGGTTGTGTTGATATCCCTATAGTAAATGTGCAGAGCTCAGTCCCTTTACAGTTCTACAACTGCATATTTCAAAACTCCCCACTGCCTAAAGCTGCTACAATGGTCATTCATATATGTGTACATCTTTTAAAGGAAGTTTCTAACTGATTAAATCAGATGAACAATCTTATTAAAACACCATAGAGGATATATACCTTGGACATTCTTAGGATGGTGCCTAAAACCATCCACACTCAAAGCCTTAGTCTCTATTCAGATCTGATAAAATTAGCTTTACCATTGTGACTGCACCCACATTTCTCTAGGCAGAAGTTTGGTTCCAGTCAAAGGTCAGGACACAGGTTACTATAATACTTATATTTAATTTCCTTTTTTTTTTATTGAAGGTATATAAAAGAAGATTAAGACTCAGGCAATGTGGCCAGCTGTAAGTGGCTTATGTGGACCCCTGCTGCTCGCTGCCACTTGTCTAGCACAGGACTATTGCTTTGCACCTGGGTGGCACCACCATGTTGAAGAAATTTGACAAGAAAGACAAGGAATCAGATAGAGGCTCAAACCCACTCCAGCATCTTGAGAAGAGTGCAGTATTCCAGAAGACCCATGTACTTAATGAAATTCCCATCAGTTCTCAAAAATGTGCCCACATCCTCATCAAGATCTTTTACTTCATAAAACAGGGGGAGCACGAAGGACCACTGAAGCAACCAAGGTTTTCTTTGTCATGACCAAGCTTTTTCAGTCCAACTATCCAACACTCCATTGGATGTGTTACTTGACCATCAAGGAGATGTCTTGAATAAATGAGGTTGTTATTATCATCATCGGCAGCCTGACAAGGGACATGACTGGGAAAGAAGACAACACCAGGGCCCAGCTGTATGTACGCTCTACCAGATCACTGATAACACCATGCTGCAGACTATTGAGCCCCACATGAAATAAACCATCATGGACAAGGTGCCCCGTGTCTCCAGCTCTGGCCAGGTGTCTTCCTGAACCTGCTGAAGTGCAGCTTTGATGTTATCAGTTCTGGGTGAATGAAGCCCAGGGGGTGGCATCCAGTGATAACATCATGATCCAGTACCATGCACTGAGGCTCCTGTACTACGTGTGCAAGAACAACCACCTGGCTGGCAATAAGATGATAAGCAAATTCACCCAGCACCGTCTCCAGTTTCCCTGTACTTACTGCATGATGGCCAGCAAGCAGCTGGAGGAGGAGGATGACAGCCATGACAGCCCACTGTTCAACTTCATTGAGAGCTGCTTGCCCAACAAGCACAAGATGGTGGCATACAAAGCTGCCCTGGCCATCTTGAGTCTGCTAAGCTGCAGTGCCGAAGAGCTGGCTCTGGTTATGTCAGTGCTCCAGCTTTTCTGCAGTTCACCCAAGGCTGCTCTCCACCTCACCGCTGTCCTCACCCTCAGTAAGGTGGCCATGAAGCATCCATTAGCAGTGATGGCCTGCATCTGGACCTAGAGAACTTGGTTACAGATTCGAATCACAGCATCATCATGCTCCTCAAGCCCGGCAGTGAAACCACCTCATGAAGCAGACCTCATCCTTCATATCAGAGACCTTGGATGGTTCAAAATGGTGGTGGTCCAGGCCATCAGTGCTCTGTGTCAGAAGTGTCCTTGAAAACACTCTGTGCTCATGAACTTCCTGTTCACCATGCTGTATGAAGAGGGTGGTTTTGAATACAAGAAGGCCATTAATGACTGCATCATCAGCATCATTGAGGAGAAGATAGAAAGCAAAGAGTCCAGGCTGTCACACCTGTGTGAGTTCATGGAGGACTGGGAGTTCACTGTGCTGGCCTGAATCCTGCATCTCCTGGGCCAGGTGAGACCAACAAACCCTCCAAGTAAATATGTTCCTTCTACAACTGTGTGGTCTTGGAACATGAGGAGGTCCAGACAGGTGCTAGGAGTTCTCTGGCCAAGTTTGGATCTCAGAAAAAAAGATATTACCCATTATCTTGGTGTTGCTGAAGAGGTGTGTGATGGACGATGACAGTGAAGTAAGAGACCAAGCCACCGTCTACCTCTGTCCTGGAGTGGAATCAGAAGGCCCTCAATGCAGGCTATATCCTAAATGGTCTGACTATTTCCATCCCTGGTCTGGAGAGACCTCTGTAGTGGTACACTCTAGAACCATCAGAAAAACCTTTGGACCTCAAGTCTGTGCCCCTGGCCACCACACCAATGGCAGAGCAGAGAACAGAAAGCAACCCCATCACAGTTGCCAAGCAACCTGAGAAAGTGGCAGCCACTTGGCAAGAGATCTTCCAGGGGCAGCTGACAGCAGTGCCGGAGTTCAATGGGCTAAAGGCACTGTTCAATTCCTCGCCTGAGCCTGTGGCCCTCACTGAGTCGGACACAGAGTATGTCAACACTGCACACAGCACACCTTCACTGACCACATGGTGTTCCAGTTTGACTGCACAAACGCACTCGGTGACCAGGCCTTGGAGAATGTCACAGTGCAGATGGAGTCCACTAAAGTCTGAAAGATGGTCTGTTGCATGTCTGCCTGAAGCCTACCCTACAACCAGCCTGGACCTGCTGCATGCTGGTAGCACAGCCCAAGGAAGACCCTACACCTGTGACCTGCACATTCAGCGGGCAAAATGAAGTTCACTGTCAAGGACTGTGACCCCACCACTGGGGAGACTGAGGAGGAAGGCTATGAAGAGGAATATGTGCTGGAGCATCTGGAAGTGAACATTGCTGATCACATCCAAAAGGTTGTGAATTTGGACTTCGAAGCAGCCTGGGATGAGGTAGGGGTTGAGTTTGAGAAGGAGGAAACATGCTTCTTGATTACCATCACAATACTTTGAGAAGCTGTGGGCAATATGGTGAAATTTCTGTGAATTCACCCTTGTGTGAGGTCAGACAGAGTGCCAGATAACAAGAACATCCACACGTTGCTCCTAGCTGGTGTGTTCTGGGGTGGTCATGACATCCTGATGCACTCGTGACTCCCCCTTTTGGACACAGTAACAGTGCAGGTGACAACCAGAAGTTCAGAGGAGCTACAAGTAGACATCATCTTGGTGTCTGTGGGCTAAAAGGCCAGACTCTATAGGCCCTACTACTATGCGTTTCCTCCCAACACTATGCAGAAGTCACACCTTCTTCCTGAACCCAATGGAAACTCCTTCCTAAGCTTCTGTATTCAAAAATAATTAGGAATCACTGAAAAAAATTTTTTTAATTTAACCCTTGTCCCAGGACGGCTTCAAGGTAGATTTTCTTCTTTTTTTTTTAATAGGGGATGATTTTAGCTTGATCTATAACTTGCTGTCTTGCCAGTCAGGGAAGGGACATCACAAATGAATAAAATGGTTGCACCTCCTCTTAAATTTATCCCCAATGAAACCATCTTATCCCTATAAATAAGCATGTATTTTTAAAAAATAAATAAATAAATACATGAATGTTAAGAGGTTGTAGGAATAAATACACATGAACATTTGGAATTTTGCAAAAGGGTCAACTTGTCAGAATTCATGTTAATGTAGCTTAAATAAGGCCTCCTAAGAGATGGATGTTAGTGATAATTCTAGAATTCTGTGGCCCTGCATACCTTGTGTGTAACATCCTCCCTAGGATTCTGAGATGTCCCACAGAGAACTCAAGTGGTTAGGCACTGAAGACACTTGACCTTGTCTCTCAGGTCAGGAATCTAAGAACTGACACATTCCCTTGTGGTGACAGTATTGGAATAATGTGCAAAGCAAGCTTCTGCCTTGTAATGCTTGTCTGTGGTCACTAGGGAAAACAGAGCAAAACAAAATAATGGAAAACACTTTTATTTTTGAGAAAACAAGTGCAACAAACTAACCTTAGGTTAGTATAACAACCTAAATGTATAGGTTCAATTATTTTGGTGGAATCCAACAACTACCTTGGGGCTGATGGAGAAAGAAAAGTTCCTACAGGAAATATCAGGGTCAAATTCCCCATGTCCTGTCACTGGGAACAGCTGGCAAGCCACTATGGCTTTTGCCTCAAAGCCCTCAGTCAACTGTGAAAGTGCTTATCCTAATGATTGTAGGGCCCAGAAATAGGAAATGCCTTCATGAAAAATAACTAGAAATTTTAATATATAATTATATCTTATTTATCATATATGACACTTTTTTTATTTTGACTTTTGTGCATCTCAGTAAAATACATTTTATGTAAAATGTGGGTATTTCCTGCAAAATTCTTCCTTTTTCAAGGAAGGCTGTAACTATAGAGTGAATGTAAGAGTCACTAATGTGCATTCTATTTTATAATTCTGAATTTCAATACTGAAGCCAGCCTGCATCAGCCATGAGTACTCATGTACATCCAGACAATGGAAAAGTATTCAGAGCTAAAAAGAAATGAGCTATCAAACCATGAAAAGATACAGAGGAATATTTAATGTATATTATTACTAAGTGAAAAAAACCCCAATCTGAAAAGGCTACATACTGTAAGATTCCAAGTATGTAACACTCTGGACTCTATGACATTCTGGAAAAAGCAAAATCATGGAAGTTGGGATTAGTGGGGAGAGGAGTTGAATAGTCAGAGTATGGAGAAATTTTAGGTCAATGAAACTGTTCTGTACAATATTATAATGGAGGATACATATCATTATACATGTGTCAAAACCATTAAATGGATAATACCAAGAGTGAATTCTAATATAAACTATAAACTTTGAGTGATAAGGTTGTGTTAATGTAGGTTCAGTGGGATGTTAATAGTGTGGGAGCCTGTGCATATGTGCAGTCAGAGGGTGTATACAAACTCCTGGTACTTTTTGCTCAATTTTTCTTTGAACCTAAAACTTCCCTAATCATAAAGTATGCTTTCAAAAATACTAAAATGAGATTTTTGATTATATAAATGAAATACTAAAAGTCTAAAATATCATAGGCTTAATTTTTCATTCCATTTTTGTCATGCAAATATTGAAATCATTGATATCATACTATATCTGCATAGAATTTATAAAATTTTATACATAATTTGGAAATCTGTTTCTTTTTTCCCTTGACTAAGCAAGCCTATGTATTAAAAACTGTTTATAAGTATTTTTTTCTAATGACTTAAAAATTCAGACATATTAATATTTCAATAACCTTCCTGTCATTGTGTATTTGTGATATTTTCAGTTGATTATTATAATAATCTTCTATAAGCATTTTTAAGTTTATTTATTCTGAGAGAGAGAGAGCACATGTGTGCATGTGCAGGGGAGGGGCAGAGAGAAGGAGAGAGAAAGAGAGAGTCCCAAGCAGTGGGGCCCATGTGGGGCTCGAACTCATGAACCCCAAGATCAAGACCCATACAGAAGTTGGGCGTTTAACCAACTGAGCCATCCAGGAGCCCCCCTTTTTTTTTCTACAAGCATTTTCTGAGTCTAGTTTTTGCATTAAGATACAGTACTACATGTGGAATGACAAAGTAATGGGCTATGAACATTTTAATGCTTTTATTGAATACCATAAAGTATCTTCCAAAAAAGACTAAATCAAATGTTACCATTGCTAGGAGCCTGTGAGAATGCTCTCACATTCCATCTTCTGCATTGAATCTTATATTTTCTGATAGGTAATAATTAGTCAATCAACCTTGCCAGTATTGTTTGGAAAGTATTCCCCTATCTCCTCTTCTTTATCCAGAAGAACAAGAATTTGATTGAATACAGAGGGTTGAAAGTATTGCTTAAAGGGCTTTTGTCACAGTGCATCTACAGTCTCATTTCATTAGTAAGGTTTGACATACACCCTAGTGACATAATCAACCAGATGTGTGTAATTGTTTTCAGAACACAGTATGTGAGTAAATGGTCAGTCTTTTTTACTTTTTAAGTTTTATGTGAATGAGTTCAGTCTGAATAGTTCTGCATCTCTCTTTTAAGTTCTAGTTTCCTAGATCATATCCTGGGTAAGTTGGTAAAGTGGTCTGATGGGATCCTTAGTGACTAATTACTATTAGCATGAACATATGTGTTCCCAAAGACTTTCAATAACTCCTAGTGATGAGAAGAACTATTGCATATTTATAATAAGCTACTAGAAGCATCAATCGTGTGATCTTTGAAATCTTGACAAAGTCTCAATTCTCCTGGAAAGTTTGTCAAAGGACAGCATGAGGAAATGCTATAGGTTCATGAATATTTAAAAATGCTATCATAAATTTGGCAACATCCTCAGGCCTTTTGCCCTTAACCTTTGAAATGTGATGTACTATATGAACTAAATTATGATATCAATGACTAGGAAAACTGATCAGGTGACATGAGGGCTGTGACATTTCCTCAAGTCCAATACATATTATATTACATATGTATTACTCTTTCAAGATAGTTCTTGCTTTGCCAAAATATGCACTTTACATTCTCTAATCTGAAAGGGCTATGTTAGTGCAACACTCCATAACCATGTTAGGGATTAGTTTGCCTATAATTTTCAGTTATTTTGAAATATGTATAGCTGGCATTCTATATGCTGATGTATAGTGAGCATTTGTATTGAAAGTTACTACTTCAACTTGTGGTTCATTGAATGTATTCCATATTTGTCAAACATTGGCTTTCTGACAGCCTCTGTTCGAGTTGCCATGATTTCTGCTCTATATAACCCTGACGCTGGCTCTACCCTCATGGAGGTTCTATTTATGGAAACAAAGAATTTGATGACCTGTCTTGACTGCTACAAAAAAAAATTACAAAGTGAGACAAAAGCACATACAAGGGAAACTAAATCTAATTTGAAAGAAGAACAAAAAATATTTTTGGAAACAGTCGCATTCAACTTGAGAGTGGGACGGAGCATAAGAATTAGCTATGAGATTTATAGAGGAAACACAATAGTGAAAATCATGAAGAAAGTATGATACATTACAAGGACCAAAAAAAAAAAAAAAAAAAAAAAAAAAAAAAGGACCACTACAGTTGGAGCACAGAGAGTGAATGCTAAATCTAGAAATGCAGACAAATGCTGTGTGGTAGAGGGACACAAAAGCCTTGTCACACATTTTGAACTTTACCTCAAAAGGTGGCATTGGAGAGTTTTAAGCAGAAGAGAGATGTAAAAATATTTGTATTTTATTTATTAATTTTTTAAAGTTTATTTATTTTGAGAGTGAGGGAGGGGCAGAGAGAGAGAATACCAAGCAGGCTCCACACTGTTAGTCCAGAGCCTGATGCAGGGCTCAAACTCAAGAACTATGAGATCATGACCTGAGCTGAAACTAAGAGGTGGATACTTACCCGACTCTGCCATCTAGGCACCCCTGAAAATATTTGTATCTTTGAAATATCACACTGGGTGCAGTGAAGAAAAGAAACTGGAGCAAAGCAGGGGTAAATGGACAGAGATCTAGTGGAGGTAGCCTTAGTAGGCAGGACATGTTACCATAGTGCAGTGATTGACCGAGTGTGTGAACAGCAGCAAATTTGAAAATGAACTATTTTGAGAGTTATTTGGGAAAGTAAATTAATAGAACTTAGTAACTAATTCTACGTGGGGCTGAAGAAATGTATTTAATTTGAGTTGGTGGATATCAGTACAAGTGTTAAGGTGAAGATTAGATTTGGGGCATGTTGAAGGGCTAATGGAACATTAGAGTGAAGAAGGATTTAGGCAACTGAATAAGAGGTATGAAGTTCAAAAGATAGTGCTGGGCTAGAAATTAGGATTTGGGCATTATTAAAATATAGATGATGAAGGCATTAAAGTGGACAAGTATACATATGGAAGAAATTTAAGAGGGAAAAAAAAGAAGCTCTGATAAATAAAACTTCAATTTCAAATGTTGGGTGAAGAGAGCTGACCTTAATATTTCCCTCAGCTTGACCAAATTTTAGACAACTTCATCCTACTTCTAGTTCCTTGACCTCCTTTTTCTTTTTCTTTTTCAAGAAAGAAGGAATGCCCATCACTGTCAAAAACTGCTGAAACATCAAGTAAGGTAAAAGCTAAACAAATTAAACATATATGAACATCTTGAAATCAAAGTATTTAGAGTGTGTGGATGGAAAGCAGCTTGGAGTGGGTTGAAGAAAAAATAGGAAGTAAATAAATGAAGACTGTCAGTGGACAGTAGACAAGAATAAGATACACAGTCTCTTAATCTGAATTCTTTATTAAGTTACTGTGTATTTTGTCCAGCTGAGAGAACCCATTGAAGAACCCATTGAAGAACTTCATTTCCATACTATGTTTTATAACATAGCTCTCTTAGGAAATCCTTTAAGAAACTTTACAATTACAATGTTGGCTTCATTTATGAAGTTCAATGACCTGTCATGTCGTTACTATACTGAGATGTGTTCTTTTAATAATTTTATAGGTTCATGGGACACCTGAATGTCTCAGTCGGTTAAGCATCTGACTCTTGGTTTCCCCTCAAATCATGATCTCACAGTTCCTGAGTTCAAGCTCCACATCTGGCTTGGTGCTATAGAGTGGGAAGATTTCTTGGGATTCTCTCTCCCTCTTTCTCTGCCCCTACCCCACTCATGCTCTCCTTTTTTCTCTCTCAAAATAAATAAGTGAACTTAAAAACATAATTTTACAGGTTCATAAAGTATTTTAGTAAGTTCTATGTGACCCTGAAGGCTATGAGAAATCTTATTGTCACAAGTATTTGACCTACAGATAATCAAAAGCTATCATGATTCTGTTCAGGTCATTGATTTTGTTTCCTTAAAGATGAATTGAAAACTTTTCAGAACTTCATATTTGGAAGCTAGTTTACTGACATAACTTCCATCCATATGTCCTCACTCAGCCATTTCATGCCATGGTTCTGTTCAAAATCTCAGATGGAAATAGCATTTCACTGTTTATTATTAGTATTTCAGAATGGATTTCTATGACCTAATTTTGACTGAAATTAAACTGGAGTTTATCCGCTTTCATTGGGACAGAATGCTATAATCAGAAGCTTTAAATACCCAATAAGTGAATAGGCAATTATCATTTATGAAGCTGAAAATCTCTGTGCTGATCAGAGAATTGTACAATTATATGAATCCACATGGGAAGAGTGCCCTTCGATGTACATGGTCATCACAACTCTAGCTCATGTTGTTCTAGTAGAAGCACAATAAGGGTTTATTCTCTTGTATTTTTCATTTCATATAAAGGGCAATATTCAGTTTTATGTGTTCATAAGAGTTATACTTTTGATAGTGAAAAGTTATAAACAAGACTGGGAAAGAAATTCTAAGGCATCCTGATGATAGAAAGAGACGGGTCCTAAGCAGTCCCAATGCTCTGGGAGAACATATAACTGCAGTTTGGAATGATGGCTCTGAATCCAGGACAAAAAAAATGAGCTTACTTTTCCAATACACAGTGCCTTTTGGTAACAAAGCCAATGGGAAGTATTTATGATGCAACATAGATATCAAATTGTGTGATTTACTGCACACACTGACCTGACTATGATCAAATAGGAACAGCAGTCTCCGGAAGTTCATTCAACTGCTCTCCTACATACAACTCAAATTCTTCTCCAGTATGAACTCATTCTTTGCCAATAGCACAACCTAAAGCAAGTTCCTTTCCAGTTCTTCCCCCAAGGTTGATCTAACAAGCCCCTAATTACTGTTTATTTGATTTACATGGGATTTTCCTCATGATGATGCTATTAGCTTGAAGATTCTATTGGCAGAATTATGGGGAGTGGTGTTCACCCAGTTCCAGACTTGACAGAGACCTTGAACCTATCAATCAGATGTTCTCTGTTTCATCTATTTACATTTTGGTGATTAATAAAAGTCCATATTATTTCCCATTTGGCATGATTTTTATCGTGCTTTTCTATCTTCTTAACATCTGGTCGACTTGTCTATTCTTTCTGGAATTTACTACCTTAAATCAAAAAGATAAAAATCACCCCTTTATCCATATATTTATCATAACTCCATTCTCTTTGGAGCCCATGTTCCTATCAAAGATTCACAGTGAGATTTGATTATATTAAGTTTACCAGATAATTTCAATTTTTAATTTTAATTAAAAAGTTTTTAAACCAAATGTTCCATTTCACTTGCACCATGAAATAGAATTCCCCTTTAATCATGTCTATCTCCCAACATTGGCCATGTCTCCTTCTAAATATTTATATCTTCCTAAAACTATGACATTTATTATTTCTTCATTTAATATTTTATCTTTTTTGTTGTTTTATTTATTTCTTTATAATAAATTACACTAACAAAAGAGGATTCCCCAATTACTGGAACCAACCTTAACATCACCCTACCTTCTACCTTTTTAGGTCATAGCCATTTTCTTTCTTCAGGACTTGAAGACACCTATGTTTTCTATGATTTCAAAGCCAAAAGTGCTGTGTCCCTTGCTCAACTCTTAGTGCACAGACTGTCTCAGATTTCCTAGATGTGCAGACTGGGATGTAGCAACTTTTCCAACATGCCTCCCAGACAAGGTTCCCAGCAATTCCAGCAGTGTCTAATTGGACTGGAGTTCTCGAGGTTCTGGATTCCCAGAACCTGACTGGAGGGTATAAGGGAAGGGTAATGCAGTCCCTATCTTCTAGGGATTAACACTTCATAGGGTTGGATTTGGCCATTCAGTCCCTCCCTCTCCCAGTGTTCTTTCCTGAGACAGTGATTCCATGTAGCTTCTACAGAGACCTCTACATGACAGATTACTTATCCACCATCTAGATTTCTTTGAGAAATTATGGTCAACCATGGTCAAATTATGGTATTAGAACACCTAGAATTTCTTTCCTTCCTTACTTCACTCCCTTGGGACTGCACATCTCAGCAATTGCCAGTAGCTGAGTCAGGCTATGTTTCAAATGCTTTCACCATTATTTTATTATAACTCTCCTTATCATGCTGCTGTTACATAAACTTCCACAGTCTCATTTTCTCTTCTCAGGGTTGCTAACCTCTTAACTGGACAGAAATGGTGCATCAAGAATAATATAGCATTTTAATACCTTAGAGAATTTTGACCAATTTCATTTTAGTCTAAGTACTGGCAAGTTTACCAAACACTGCAAATTCACACATTGCTACTCGATATTTCACTGGTCTTACAATAAACACCAAAATATCACATGATTTGCCCTTATGTCATAACCACAATATTTCTTCCACTCTAGAGTGTGCCATTCTAATTTACCTTGTAGACTAAATGTTTTCTATGGTTGGGGCACCTGTGTGGCTTTGTTGGTTGAGTATCCATCTTTTGACTTTGGTTCAGGTCATGATCCCAGTGTCATGGAATTGAGCTCCATATTGGTCTCTGTGTTGTGCATGGAGCCTGCTTAAGATTCTCATTCTCTTCTCTCTCTCCCTCACTTTCCCTTTGCCCTTCCTCCACAACCCTCTCTCCCTCTCCCTCTCTCTCTAAAATTAAAACACATACACACACATTAAAAAAGTAAATAATAAAAAAATAAATTAAAATCTTCCATGATTCTTTCTGCATGGTCCATCTTTTTTGGGCAAAATCAGATTTTCTTCAAACCTCTTCTTTATTTCCCAGTATAAATTTTAGAAAATTTTCTTTCCCTCCAAATGAATGTAAAGCATAATTAAACATCACTGATAATAGCACTCAGAGTCAGATCACATCTTGTATAACCTTGTCTTCAAGCACAGTACATTTATTCCAAAATCGGGGCCGATATATCCTGGTGGAAGCCCAAGTGACAGTCCACAGCACTGTCTAACTTTGATAAAAATGGGATTTGGCAGGCTGAGTAACCAAAGTAGGAGATTCCAAAGTAGTTTGATACTTAAAAAAACAAACAAATAAACAAGAAATGCCAAAAAGATTAATCATTCCTCTTTAATGTTTTACATAAATCTTTTTAATTATTTTATCTCCTTTTAGAAAACATAAGCTCACATCTATATTTTAAAATATAGTTACATTTCTAAAATTTTAGTTTAGTACTCATATACTTTTTTGTTCATCAAGAAATTTGCATATGCATGTAAAGTACTTTTTATTAAAATTTGTAATATAGTACCCCTTTTGACTTCATTATTTTTAAAGAATTATTCAAAAGAATCCACTTATTCTTATCAACTGTTATTGTTTTTATGTACAAAACATCCATACTTGTCCACTAGCTGAGCTGTCTTCAGTCTGGACTATTTGTCCTCTATAATAATATCAAGAAATATCTAAACACATCCTTGTTTTCTTCAGACAACACATCTCATGTTCAACATATTTATTATTTTCTCTACTGGCTCTAGAATGTAAAAACAGTTCCTCTCTGGATACCAAGAACGCACACTGATAAGTAGAAGAAAGAATGAGGATAAGATGGAAGGATTAGCCTTTTTTTTGATAATAAAATGAGGTTTTTTTAAATTTCATGAACAATGTTGGTAATTAAATTTACTCATTCCTTCCTAAATTTCATATTTTACTTTACTAAATTTGAATTTTGAGTTGTCCGTTTTATTTTCTGTTTAGGCCTTTTTGGCATAATCTTCCTAAAAGTGAGAACAAATTATGCACTTCCAGTAAGTCACTTTATGCTCACAAGAGCATAAATCACCTGAAAAGTAAAATAATCCCCAAACACTAGGCTATTGCATCAAGAACACAGTCCGAATACATTAATAAGATACAGTGATTAAAAATAAAGACAAATGTTGTTTTTTGAAGTTTGGCTTAAAATCTTTTCTAGCCATTTTTGTTTGGACTCCACTAATGGAATTCCTCTACCCTTTATATATAGCTGCTTTACTAGTGCCACTTATGCTTTTATTGCATGTGCTTTTAAGTCACTGATTACAGTTTCATAGAGGCCCCTATATATTTTGTTACCGTGGTATTACTCTGCTTCAGTTGCTCAAACTAATCAAATGATTCAATCACCCCTCGGAATTAATACTCAGAATTACCAAAGTCAGATATGGAAGCACAAATGGAAAAGTTACAACTCAGTAAAGCAGTATATATTAGCTTCTGTAAATCCCTGTAATCTCCCTAATTTTGACCAGTATTTTGCAGTAGAAGAGCTTTCTTTTCTTTTTTAAAATGTTTATTTTTGAGAGAGAGAGAAAGAGAGAGAGAGAGAGAGAGAGAGAGAGAGAGAGAGCATGAGTGAGGGAGGGTCAGAGAGGGAGACACAGAATCTGAAATAGGCTCCAGACTCTGAGCACCCCCCAAGGCAGGGCTCGAATTCAGGAATGGTGAGATCACGACCTGAGCGGAAGTTGGACGCTTAACTTCCTGAGCCACCCAGGCTCCCCAGAAGAGCTTTCTTAAAATAGATAGCAAATGGATAGATAGGTAGATGTGTAGATTTTTGATTCTATAGGTGGGTAGATAGGTAGACAGAAAGATAATAGATAAATAATAAAGACAAACCAACAACTTTGGATTTATTTTTTCTGCAATATATCTTCTCTATTTCTTGCAACTCAGCATTAGAGTCAGAGTCACAATACACAGTGGGGCAGCTTTTCTTTCCCTTGTTTCAATCAGCAATGATGCTGTAAAGTCACTGTTTTTTCTTGATAATCTGCTCTCTCTCTTCTGTTCTACCCTTTCCAGGACACAACCACCACAGGTATTTATATTGGGTTATATCTTTTCAATGTACATATGAGCTTACAATGGTAATTCAGATTCTAATGGTATATCAACTAAAGGCAATATTATTCAGATCAAATTATTCTATTTTTCCTAGCCTTTATTTTTAAACTCATTATAAGAAATTGGATGATATTAAATATTTCATTTAATTTAAATTCTTTCAGTTCATCTGAATGCAAATGTCAGTTTACAGTTCCATACTCATAATGCACAGCATATACAAATGTTGGCTTCTTTTCCATTTCCCTTGATACACATCCAAATTTTATGGATGAGATTTTGGAGCCTCTTGTTGAAAATTTATCTGCAATGGCAAGAGAAGTGACTGCACTCATCCACAATGCTTGCCACTAAAATTACACCTCATGGAGACATAGAAAGACAATGTTTACTCCTGTAAAACTGAAGGAACACCTGCAAACATAGATGGGGATGAAGGTCAAGAGCACCGTAGAGCACCTGGTGTAGGGAGTATTTTTAATCATTCATCTCCTGGAAAAGAAACAATGCTAAATCCCTCTCTCAATTGAACTAACTCATTACAGGCAAATTCTTGCCAAGTTTCTGTTGTGGGATTTTCTATTCACTCAAAGGTAGGCTATTTATCCTAGTGAAATACACTTCTTTCCTGAAACCATGTCTTTTCATGTGAACTATTAGCATTAGTGCATTCCTGTGTCATGAGTAAAAACAGCCACTGGACAAATATGTTAAATTTCATTTTGTCTAAGAGGAACAGTCTGTATATCTCCCCCTACTCCCCCATATTTCTATTTTACTCTGATATCCCCTTATTTTTATGGGGAAAACAAATGTTTAACCTTGGAGGAGTAGAAAATATGACATTATATACATTGAAATTTATGGAAAATTATTATTAAATGGCTGATTCAAAGGTATTAATCTGTCATATATATTTTTAGTACCTTATTCTTCCAGTTACACAGGAGAACTGCAAAGAGTCTTTTATTTTTTTCTAAAGGGACTAGAATTTACACAATGTGAAAGCATAAAATATTGTATAACCATTTGAAAGATTTAGGAGGTTTTCCGGAAATATTAGCTTAGGAAAAATACATTGACTGTAACCAGGAAAGTTTCAAGATTACAGAGCATTTGTATTTGTGTATATATAGTCATGAACAATACTTCATGGAAGAAAAATTACATTGGAACAAAATGAGTTATTAGCTTGAGGCAAAATAGACAGTTGATACTTTTGTCCCATGCTCACTTAGGGTTTTAGAAAACTCAAAAACAAAACAACAAAACTTCCATGTTGCAATTCAAGCTAACATTATATACATTTACATGTAGTTCCATGTGGCTGCTTCTATGTTAATGCTAGGATGGTTCCAACTCTCTGATTGTTTTCATGTGTCTACATTGCCCAAGAGCTTATGGTTCATGTTATCCTGTATGTATTGCAGGTAGATGGTGCTAGACATCTCCTATTAATAATGTGATGGACAAGCAAAAGTCAGCTCATATTTCCCCTTAACTGTGATATCTTTTCAAAACACTACTGTTGTCAGCTGGGTAGGAGAAACACCCTATTTACTTCTAAATTCCTTGGATTGTTATGGTAATTCTTGATGAACATAGTCTGGTGAGAATGCCCAGTGGGCAACTGCAAGAGGGCATCTTAGCATTTCAACAGTCTAGTCATCAGAGAACTCTAGAAATCTTTTCTCTGTGTTTATTCCATGTTAAAGTAAAAATACTTGCAACTTAGTTTCTGTCTTTTGGTGGTACTTCATGTTGATGTCATATTTATGTAAGTTTTTTATTCGAAAGCTGTGTCATTTGGTCATTTTAGATTTCTTGGGACGAAACAAGTGAAAAATATCTGCCTGAGCAATTTTTCCCTTCCTTTCCACTTTTCCCTTTATTTCATACTCTGCCTGTCTTCTAAGAAACACTGTGGTAATAGAAATGCAATATCTTTATTCAGGAATTTCAATATTTAATGACATGACAAGAGTCAACCAATTAGGTTAAACAAATCTCCCATTTCTTCTTTGGATCTTTTTTTGTATCATTGCTTCAAAGCTATGGGAGGGAAAGAATTAATATTTGTCATTGGATATTTGTTTGACTAATTTTACCAGATGGAAATCAAAAGCGTAGCAAAAAACCCCTCTTTTTGGTTGTAGTGGACCATTGTAATGGACAGAAACACCTTATACAGAGAGTAATATTTAGATGACTTTTTATGAATACCTAATATTAGGCATCCTTTTCAGTGTTAGCAAAATCTGACTTCCCCACTTGAAGTGGGGAACACGTCAGTTTTTCAATCCACAACTTTGTTTTCTTGTTCAATCAATAAAGACCGCAAAGCAGAGTAAAATTCTCAAGGCTCACTTTTGATGGAAACTAATACCTGCACACACACATCTGTCCACATGCGTTATAAGTACAATCATACAGAGAAAAAAGTAAGAGGGATTTCTGATAGGAAAATATGAACCACTTGTTAGTACAATAGTTGCTTCTCTATTCTAATCATCTTACACACCAGAATCCATATTTCCTATGGATTATCTGTGTTGATATGAGGGTATCCTAACCCCCCATCAATGCGGTCCATTAGGCAACTATTATCAAAATAATGTTTACTAAAGACTTATTTTAAAGATTTATATAACAAAACAAGTATAAATTTTCAATAAATTTGGGCATGAAATGTTTGAAGTCTTCCTGAATTTTTGTTACACCTAGAAATGTCTCGTTACTAAACCAAATCAGAATGTATCTGATCCAACCTGAGAAACTATACAAGTCTTTGATCTCACAAGGACAATGAAAGAAAGAGTGAATTCCCTAACACTCAACGAATAGCTAATAATGGAAAATATTTCCTTAGAAAAAGGTCTTATGAATAAATACGAGTGTCACTGAAGAGGCCTGCATATTTTTCATATGAAATTAAAGACATCTCTTCTTAGAGCAAAGCAAAATCATGTTGTTAAAGCTTAAAAACTACCCAAGAGTCATCTGCCTATAGTCACATTAACAATATTGGTAACACTTTAGTATAATTGATGAGAATATTATGTATACTTTTTCTATAATTTCTACTTTTGTTCTGCATAAATGAACCTGTCTACTACTGTATAGTGCCACTTAGTTTGAGCTCTTCCATAGTACTCTGATGATTTGTCTTTGAATTATAAAATATTTTCATGCTTTGTATTTTTATTTTACTTCATTTAACTAACCATACATATAATACATATTTTGAATATGTCATTTTGTTAAATCAGTTAATTTACTTATAAGAGGTTATGCGATAAATCTGACCAAAGTCCACAGTACATGTACCACAGTCCCTTTTAGTTGGAAGATGGAGGGCTATTATATTGGAAATAAACAGGCACATAGAAGGAGCAAACACTCCCAAGTTCCTTTTATCTCAATTCCTCCCACTGTGAAAGCTAGAGCTCCACACTTTTCCCATTGTCTGTACCTCCTGGGGTGATGGTGACACTCAGTTCAGAATGATGAAATCTCATGAAAAGCTTGCTGCTATGCTGCTTTCCTGATGAAAAGACAAAACAAAACTAATGTCTAAACCAAAGGAGGGTAGAAACCTTCCTTTCTGCCTCAAAAGAAGTATGAGATCTGGAACTGAGCTAGCCTTCCTATAACCATAAATACAAAAATAAGTTAAAATGTCAATATATTGAGGATAAAAGAGCAGAAATAAAGGCAGAACAGTAGGTCCTTGAGAGGATATTGGTCTTGCTCAGTCTAAACAAATCATCTCCTACTAGGATTTGTTACATGAAGAAAGTAAACTCATTTTTACAATTAATATACTGTTACTCTGGTTTTCTATTCCTCGAAGATGACTGAATCACATTTCATGTATATTTGTTAAATGTTGAATTAGTTATTGTATTACATTTGGCTATGAGCAATAAAAACTCCCAAATAGCAGTGCTTTAAATAGTTAAACATTTATATTTCCATTGTGCCAAATATTGAATATAAGTAGTCCATTCTGGAAATGCTAAGCTACAGTGTCATGGGTCTGTGCATCTTTTATATTGATGTGTATGTGGCCTACATCTCAATATCATTTTATGTCCCAAGGAAGATGTTTCAGGTCCACTTAGGGTATCTCCTTTTCAACCACAAGGAAGGAGAAAAAAAAAGAAGGAAAGCAAGAGATACAATGCACCTGATTCTTCAAGGCATGCCCATCTGCTTACATACTGTTTCACTAGAACTTAGTTATATAAATACACCTAATTAAAAGCAATGCTGATAAATGCATCCTGTTGTAAATTCTGTAACCAAAAAAGAGGGAGATTAATATCTGAAGATCAGATATCAGTCACTGTTCCTGTCCTTCTCTTTGGCCTCCTTAATAATTGTGTTTACTATTTTTCCTACATAAAGAAATTTCACCTTCTTCCCAAGAGTGAAAAATCCTAAACTCTCCTCCAGCTTCTGCAGTCAGTTCAAAGTCCACTATCTCTCAATGTGTGGTATTCTTCTCCATCAGGTATATGTATACCTGAAATACAGGTAGAAAACCACAGGAAAAAAACATACAGCCATCACTAAGCTATAGCAACAATTCAATTCCATGAGGCAGGGATAATGAACAGTTTTGTCCCTGACAGGTGAAAATTCCTATATAGCACATCTGGCAACCCTGATTGTCTTGTCTGGGAAGAATCCACCTTTTCATTTTTCTTTTTCTTTTCCTTTTCCTTTTCTTCTTCTTCTTCTTCTTCTTCTTCTTCTTCTTCTTCTTCTTCTTCTTCTCCTTCTTCTTCTTTTTTTTTTTTTTGATTACCTCCTGTTTCCTCAGAGTGGTTCTTTATAATTTTTTTGTTCTTCATATCCACTTCTATGATGAGCATCAGAAAATATGTCCTTTTTGGTGATTGTACAGATTTAAGAGCCCACCTTCTTTTGGTTTGTATTTGTGAGTCCTGAAATTGCTATTGAGTAGAAAATTTACTGACTTTTCTGCAGTACATTCTGTCTCTTGTTTTCTGTAGCAATGTCATCTATACAACAGCTCTCTGAGCTTCTTATGTATTTGTTTCTAGGAAATTTCATATCCATGTTCCCTTACCAGAATATCTTGTTTACACCTCATCTTTAACCCTGAAGTCTCTGGTGTTTTGGTAAAGAACTTTATCCATCCTCAATTCTCTCAATTAGTGCTGATTATCTTGACACTATCTGAAATAACATCAAAGAAAAGCAAACCAACACTCTTGACACAAATCTGCCATTGGGCTTGCAACCTTTGTGGGAAAGAGCATCAGTACTATTTCTTATTAGGTCTATCATTTTGAAGCTACTACTTAACTTGTTCAGTTTTTGGTACAAAAGCAGTTGGCTTTTTCAATCATTCAAGGCTGCAAAATTTTTTTAAATGTTTTTATTTATTTTTGAGAGAGACAGAGTGTGAGTGGGGGAGGTGCAGGGAGAGAGGGAGACACAGAGTCCGAAGCAGGCGCCAGGCTCTGAGCTGTCGACACAGAGCCCGATATGGGGCTTGGACTCGCAGACTGTGAGATCATGACATGAGCCAAAGTCGGACGCTTAACCGACTGAGCCACCCAGGCACCACTCAAGGCTACAAATTATGGATCTTCCTGTCAATTTCCTTTCCTGGCCGGGACAGAAGGTGCTTCCTATAACACATCTAATCCCTTTTCTACCTGGCTCTTGGTTCTGGATTGCTCTCTTGTAAATTCATCTTTTCAAGTGCTTTTTAAGCAGTAATAATATTTTCTGAAACAATAGGAATACCATTTCCTCTGGATTAGCAAATGATCTGGCTTCAAAATTGCAATAGATAACATTAGCTAAAAGGTTTCCATGGCATGACAAGGATAATGAGCAACTCAGCTTTCATAATCTGAGTTTTTACTACCATACTCATTAAACATTTCCACTAAGCCTGCATTTATAAATTCTAAAATGAGAAGAGTCCAATTTCAGTCAACAAAATCTTTATCAGTCTTAAATACACCCAAAATGACACTGACTTAAGCACTTTAGAAGTTTCTTCCCATTTATCCAAAATCCCAGAGGTCAACATGGCAGGGTTGGGGTGGAAGTACTGTTTTACTTGCTCTTCATGACAGACTCCGCAATCTCTAGGGAGTGGCTGTATTGTCATGGTCTAAAATGGTTGCAATTGCATTCTAGGCAGAAAGATGAAGAAAATGACTTAGGGACAAAGTGTGCACAGAAATTATCTTTCATAGAGGATACTCTAGACCCTGACAAACAAACTTCTACTTATCTCTGTCTAGAATTTAGTCATTTGGACGGCCTTATTTAGCTGCAAGTGTCTGGAAATATAATCTATATTCTGAGTAGTATTAATCCCATGTAGAATTTTTTTAGAAGGTGGGGGAACAAATATTATTCAAAGAATTCAAGAAAAAAAGGAAAGAATAATATTAGGGCCGAATAGCCATTTTTATCATATTGTTCTACCATTGGTTTTCTTTCTCTAACACACAATTATTCAGGGGCGATAATTGGGGATGAAGATGGAAATGGCAAGCTACTTAACTGGTAGAGAAACTGCACTGCAGGAACAAGCACTTTCTTAGTATTGGCAGTATTATGATGTGAAGAGCCATTTCTGTGTTCCTTAAAATATTCCAGAAATATGCAATGTGGAAGTGATGTACTAGCTTCACTGAGCCAGTGTTCTACTCTACTCAGATTGAAAGCAACTTTATCATTCAGTGCTTGGAAGTAAAATTCTAGCAAACATAAAACAAATTCAGGAAGCTATACCTTAGTTTTCTTTTTTTCCCATATTCCTTCTCTTCTTTTTCTGATGTTTAAGAATCAACAGTCACACTTTATCTCATTTATGAAAATGCATAATAATCCTTTTATCTTCCAGGAAACTGGGTGAAGATGGGTAGTTTATTCTTCCTCACTTTGATAATTTTTTATTGGATATTATTACCAAAAAACTGTTTCTAATCCAGTATTAGGCTAGTTTCTTAATGTAAAGTTAGGGAAATTCTAAAAAATATAGGGCCTCAGGATTGAGTCTTCAAGTTTCATAGTCTCAAAGTGCAGCAAACATAGGCATTTTAAAAGGCTATAAGAGAAATCCCAAATATTTTTCAAAACTGTTTGGATTTGGCGTCAATCAGAAATGAAGTAGCACTGGATCAGAAATAAATGAACCTCAGTAAAGATAGCATCCCATTATGACAAAATATTTGTTTGTTGTATAGATAATCCTTACACTGCGAAACACATTTTAATAACATTTATCATGCATTATCAGTTCTTTAGGAAACTTCAAGCTATTGATGCACATCTCAGTGGATATCAAAAGGGTCTTTCTCTGTGTGGTTGCTAAGAAACTGATACTTCAGAGTAAGAAATTTTTACCCTCATTGACTGTATTTTCTGACAAAAATGAATATCTGGACTAAAAAAATAGAAAAAAATCATCAAAATGAGAAAATAGGAGTTTTCTACCATTATTCTTCCAACGAGCACCAATTTTGACAACTACTCATAGATGAAAGCATCTTTGAGAAAGTCCAGGAATCCAGAGGAAGTCCAGCACAATTTTGGAGCAAAACTAATCTGACATTGGATATACTGAAGAGGGTAAGAAAACAGTTCTATTTTACCTGGGTTACTCCTCCCCCAAGGCAGCATAGCTCAGCGGCAAGAGAGACCTTCTTGGTTTGTCATTTCTCCAGTGGGAGAAAGTGAAAGCATGTGAGTGAGTATCTACCATCCTCAGCTATATGGGATGCTGCCAACCTACTTTCTTATCCCATCCAAAATACTAAGGCATGATTCACAACTGTGGGGCAAGGAGTAGCTGCAAGAACAGCATCTAGGACTCATTGAGGGCATCAAAAGGACATGGATCCTATTAATCACTTTGGGAATTCCATCGGGTATCCGGCCCACAAGCTACTACAGATGCATTGTCTATGTATTCCCCCTACCAACTGTTCCAAGGGCATCCCTATTGCTTCACTTGCCTTACTACACACATGTACACAGTACCCCATGGCCATCTCACCATGTGTACCCCCAATGGTGGTAAAAATGTGTCCTTGCAGATAGCTAGTGGGTACATGTAGACAGTGGCCCAACTGTGCAAGATTGGAAGAAAGTACACAAATTTGGGCATTTAGCATTATCCAGAGTGAAAAATCAAAGAACATAATTGTTTCCCAGTAACAGATCCCAAAGAATTATAGATCTGTGATTTTTCCAATAAAGAATGAAAAATTATGTTTTAAGAAAGCTCAGTGAACTATAAGAAAAGGCAGAAAAACAGTTTGATGAAATCAGGAAAACAATTCACTAACAAGATGAGAGGTTTAACAGAGAGATTAGAAATATAAAAGAACTAAACAGATATTCTGGAGCTAAAGAATACTATTATTGAAATGAAAAAATAAATATAAGAGGGAGCACGAATATTAGACTGGATCAAAAAGAATAAGAAATCTGTGAAATAGAAGACAAGTCATTTGAATTTATCCAAACAAAGACAAGAGAAATGAAGAAGAGTGAAGAAAGCTGACTTGAGCAATAGGATACAACTAAAAGAAAAAAAAAATACATATTATTTGAGCTCCAAAGGAGAAAAGAGAAAGGGGATGCTAGCTCATTTAAAGGGATAATGGCTGAGAACTTACCAAATCTGAGGAGAGATTTAAACATCCAAATTCATGAGCTCATAGCACCCCCACCCCCAAATTTCTAACCAAAATAATCTTTTCCAAGACTTATAGTAAAACTGTCTGAAATCAAAGATGGGGAGAATATTTAAAGCAGCAAGAAAAAAATCCTTATATATAAGGGAATCCCCGTAAGGCTATCATTGGATCCTCAGCGGAAACTGCAGGCCAGGCAAGAATGGTATGATACGTTCAAAGTCTCAAAAGAAGAAAAAAACTGACAACCAAGAATATTTTACCTATCAAAGTTGTTCTTCAGAAATAGACAGCTAAAGACTTTCCCAAACAAAATCTGAGGGAATGCAACACCTATTTGTGTGGCTTATAAGAGACTCACACTAGTTTTAAGGACAAACATAGAGTGAAAGTGAAGGGATAGGAAAAGATACTCCATACAAATGGAAACAAAAAGAGAACAGAGGTAGTTATATCATACAAAATATTTACGTCAAAAACTGTAACAGGAGACAAAGAGGGTAATAATAAAATGATAAATGGTTTAATTCATCAAGAGGATATAATGATTACAGGTAGATATATATGCACCCAATAATCAAGCATCTAAATATATTAAGCAAATTGGTACAGCTTCTACTACCATTGGTACAACCACTATGGAAAACAGTACAGACGATCCTCAAAAAATTAAAAACAGAACTACCATATGATCTGACAATTTTACTTCTAGGCATATCTCCTAAGGAAATTAAAAACTATCTCAAAAAGGGGTGCCTGGGTGGCTTAGTTGGTTAAGCGTCTGACTTCAGCTCAGGTCATGATCCGGCAGTTTGCACTAGGCTCTGTGCTGACAGCTCAAAGTCTGTCCTTCTTTGGATTCTGTGTCTCTCTTTCTCCTTCTCTGCCCCTGCTCTGTCTCTCTCTCATTCTCAAAAATAAATAAACATAAAAAAAGCTATCTCAAAGAGATATCTGCATCTTCATGTTCATTGCAGCATTATTAAAAATAATCAAGACATAAAAAAAACCTAAGTGTTCATTTATGGATGAATGGATAAGAAAATATGGTATAATATAATGGAATATATAACATATATAATGTAATATATAATGTAATATATATGGGAATTTTTATTTTTATAGGAATAAAAATGACAAAAATCCTGCCATTTGTGAAAACACGTTAGGACCTAGAGAGCATTATGCAATTTAAAATAGGACAGACAGAGAAAGATAAATATTGCATGATTTCACTTATATGTGAAATCTAAAAAAACTGAAATCATAGGAACAGGAAAAACAGGAAAATGGTGGTTGCCAGGAGCAAAGGGTTTGGTGAAATGGAAGATATTGACCAAAGGGTACTAACTTCCATTTATAAGATGAATATGTTCTGGACATTTAATCTACAGCAGTGTCTATAGTTAATAATATTGTATTACATACTTGAAAGTTGCTAAGAGAGTAGATCTTAAATGTTCTCACACAAAAAAGAAAATTATGTGAGGTAATGGGTGTGTTAGCTAACCTTATTTAGGTAATCATTTTACAACATATATGTGCATGAAATCATTATGTACATCTTAAACTCACAGAATGTTATATGTCAAGTATATATATCAAGTATATCTCAAAAAAGCTGGTAAAGGGCGCCTGGGTGGCTCAGTCAGTTGAGCATCGGCTTCGGCTCAGGTCATAATCTTGTGGTTTGTGGGTTCGAGCCCTGCATCGGGCTCTGTGCTGACAGCTAGCTCAGAGTCTGGAGCCTGCTTTCGATTCTGTGTCTCCCTCTCTCTCTGACCCTCCCCTGCTCGTGCTGTCTCTCTCTGTCTCTCAAAAAATAAATTAAAAAAACATTAAAAAAATTAAAAAAATTAAAAAAGCTGGTAAAATTGTTGAAAAATAAAAAGTAAAAATAAAAAAACAAAAGAGAAAAGATAACTTTAAAACATGTATTTGTTTAAATATATATATTTGTCCATATATATATGAATATGCAAGTGTCTATTCTCAAATAGAAATTTAGGGACATTTAAGTGCATTAATAATTGATAAGTACCATTTTATAGTGAAATATATCATGTATATTGCCAATAGAAATACTGATTTTAAATTGAAAATATCACTCATACATCCAGGCAGAAATAGTCCTTTAAAGCAACATTCTTGTAATAAATGTCACTCTGTTTATTTTGCCCATTTTGTGCATCAGAAATTGTGACATTCAGGAAAAAAAAAACCTAGAGGAGATAGCCCTCATAGTACAATTTTAAAGATGTGATACATAGAAAACTAGTCCTTAAAAATACTCAGAGAAAGAATTTATTGGCCAAACATTTTAGTGTATTACCCCTTTTAAGAGATCTATCTTGCACTTTAGCAGTTCAAAACACCCAGCAATTCCACAAATTTCTTTACAAGCTATCTTTTTCCCCCCTACAATACTAATTACATCACTCTGAAAAAAAGATCTGCTAACTGTGCTTGGAGAAATGCTGATCTAAGACAATATGAGATGTCATACTCAGTATTTTATAAAGATGAAATGCTTAGTTTATAAGAACTTAATTCATGTTCTTCAAAGAGAACTACATCATATGTGAAGTTCTGATTTAAAATAATTTTTAAACTTTCCTGATTTTATCCTAATAAAATAATGGGTTATGACAACAAAAGCAAAAATAAACAAGTGGGACTACATCAAACTAAAAGTTTCTGCACATCAAGGGAAACCATCAATAAAATGAAAAGGCAACCTACTGAATGGGAGAAAATATTAGCAACTCATACATTTGATAAAGAGTTAATATCCAAAATGTATAAAGAACACATAGCAAAAACCCAACAATCAAGTTTCAAAATGGGCAGAGAAGCAGAGTAGACATTTTTCTAAAGACATACATATGGCCAACAGACACTTGAAAAGATTAATATCATGAATCATCAGGGAAATTCAAATCACCTCACACCTATCAGAATGGTTATTATCAAAAAGAAGAAATAAAAAGTATTGGTGAGGATGTGGAGAAAAAGGGACCACTGTGCACTGTTGGTAGAAATGTGAATTGGTGTAGTTACTATGAAAACCATATGGGATTTCCTCAAAAATAGCATTACCATATGATCCAGCAAACAAAATGAAAACACCAACTCAAAAAGATATAAGCACCCCCATTTTCATTCCAGCATTATTCACAATAGCCAAGATATGGAAACAACCTAAGTGTTCCTCAGTGGATGAATGGATAAAGAAGATATGGTACACATAGACACACACACACACACACACACACACACACACACACACACAGGAATACCTTTCAGCCATAAAAAAGAATGACCCCTTGCCATTTGCAACAATATCAGTAAAACTTGAGGGCATTATGCTAAGTGAAAGAGAAGTAAATCAGACAAAAAAAAAGGAAAATACCATATGATCTCATTATATATAAAAACCCCAAACCAAAACCAAAACTCAAGCTCACAGATACAAAGAACAGATTCATGGTTGCCAGAGGTGGGAGGTGGGCCAAATGGGTGAAAGGAGTCAAAAGTTATAAACCATTTATAAAATAAGTCATAGGGACATAATATACAGCATGGAGACTATAGTTAATAATACTATATTGCATATTTGAAAGTTGCCAAGAGAGTAGATGGGAAGTTCTTATCACACACAAAAAATAAATTCTGTAATTTTGTATTGTGATAGATGTAACTAAACTTATTGTTTGATCATTTTGCAATATACACAGATACTGATTCATGTTGTGCACCTGAAACTAATATAGTGTTGTATGTCAATTATATCTCAACGAAGAAAAGAAAAAACATGTAAAACATAACTTCTAAAAAAGAAGATATTTAGAAATCACAATATATAAAGAAGATATTTAGAAATATAGACTACATTTTAATTGTAGTCTATAACGTGAATCTTCTAAGGCACTTTGGGAATAATATTTTGAATATATTGTATAACAGTTCAGCAGACCTTACTCTTATAGCCTGAAATAAAAATTTAAACACCAATATTGTAGATGACACTGTGTTAGGCATTGAAATTTTGATCAGTTCTACCAACAATAATACTGTTGAAGGAGGTCCAAACTAACCTCTATTTTCTTATATGTGTACTAGAAATAGTAATTCATACTTTATAAATTTATTGTTAGGCTCAAGTCAGACAATGCCTTTAAGAGTGCTTTAGAAACTACAAAGAGCTATGAAAATGTAAGATATTACTGCCCTTGGAGTTCAGTTTTGATATGGAAATTAATTGTATTTAGTTTATAGGAATATTATGGGATTTGGGCTAATTTGTGAGCATCAAGATGTCTGTTATGTGTAATTTAAGATGTAGTTAAATGGCAATGTCTTGGGCATGATATTTCTCTTAGAACTAATAAAGCAAGGGACGCCTGGGTGGCTCGGTTGGTTAAGCATCTATCTGGATCTTGGTTTTGGCTCAGGTCAGATCTCACAGTTTATGGGTTCAAGCTCCATGTAGGGCTGTGTGCTGACAGTGCAGAGCCTGCTTGGAATTCTCTCCCATTCTCTTCCCCTCCCCCATGCATGTGCACTGGCTCTCTCTCTGTCTCAAAATAAATAAACTTAACAAAAAAAGAACTAATAAATCAAACCCCTTTAACTAGCAACCAAATTAAAAAAAAACAACAAATAAATTAATGGTCAGAAAACTTATCTGAGTATAGCTAACAATAATGTCTCCTGGCCATTTCAAGATTTTGCATCTATTCCATAGCTATTTCTCACCATCTTGCATCTTTCACAGTGCTCTTGCAACATGCTGATTGACATGACGATGTGACAATGTGAGGGAATTACTTGAGGGTGAAAATGGAAAAATTACTGACTGAAAGAATTAAAAGGAATTGGACAAATAATAGAGGATAGAGTATTATGTAGTTTTGTTTAGGGTTGTTTTCTTAAATATGTGTTTTTGAGATTAATGCCATTTATAATCATGTCTAACAGTCACTTTTCTTACTTTATATGCAATATGAGTCTCCAGAGAATCATTTTACAAAGAACCATACTCTCAACTATGTCAAGTGTTGAACCATTTATTGTTAGTATACATATTTCCAGGAACCCTAGAAAGTCTGGAAACCCAGAATCTGGAAAAGTAAAAAATGTAATTAAGTCAAACAAGTAGGATTAAAAGTAGAGGTGGGCTACAGGAAGAGCAGAAATTTAGGTAGACAAGTGTGTATGATTTTAATTTTTGATCTCTACTTTTTTATGACTCAACTACACCCTTCAGATCTGTTTCTTTCAACTCATCACTTTCTATGAGAACTTAGGGAATATATCACTGCCAGTCTATATTTCACTGATTTTACCTCAGCTCTTCATTCCTTCTCTAGAGAGCCATGGCTAGAAAAGTTACTATAAGAGGTAGCTGTATGATCTGGAATATGTCTATGTGAAGAATATCTGAGTGGTCTATCACTCATAGTATCATTTACTAACAAAACTAAAATGCAAAATGCACATTAACTCTTATCTGAGTCTGCACAGACTTATCACTTAAAGCATTTCATCTATGTAATTTATAGTGTTTTCTTTGTGAAGATGTTGTAAAGCTAGACACTTTGAAAGCAGATTTGATCTATAATTTTTCAGAAAAAAGTTTTAATCACTTTTCTTATTTAAATATATTTAGGAAAGAGAAAAGACAAGTAGAAGGTAATTTGACTCTACAAAATAAATTTCAGTTTCAATAGTACTGTTTATCCCCTTCTTTCCTTCTCTGCTCTTTGTCCTACAGAATGACCTCCATAAGCCTGTATTATCAGGATTCTCTGTCTGGATTCTGTTTGGGTCAGCCAAGGGGAAGGACCAGCAGGGGATATGTGGATAGGAGGAAAGAGAGGATATATTATTTATTTCCCCCATTCTTGTCTTATACACTTTTCTATTTAAAGCTGTTGTTTTCATCCATGGTCTAGAGAATTCCCCATAGGATCTTCTTACCCACTAAGCCTCTAACCTTCACTGATTGTCAGTAACATTGCTTTTTCTCTTGGCACCTTATCCCTAATGGTAGTATTAGCTTCCTGAAGTTTCCATTTCATGGAATCCTCTGTACCCCTTGAGTTGAGCTATGTTCAGAACTCTGATTCTGTTTAGAACTGCCAGAACTCTGATACAACTCTAAATTCTAGGTTAGTATTAGATTGTATCCTTGGGTTACATGAAATTCAGAACATTAATTTAAATGTATCTAATTCTGTTAGAATTTATATTTTACCTATATTATGCTGCTTGAATCCTGCTTCTTGCTATGGATTAAAGGACATATACAAATATAAGAAGGAAACTATGTTTCCACTTTATTTTCATCCAGAAGTGAAGAAAAATGAATACTCAAGAACATTTAGAAACCAATCAGTATTAAATTGTGTGGCTCTTATTGCAAGTGTAATTGAAACTCAGAAAAATTATTATGGGCTAGAGACCTAAAAGGAAGTATTGGAACAGGTTTTACCTACAACTAATAACCTAGGCCTCAAAGAAGAAGATTTGAGAAGCTGGAAGGAAGGTGAAACAATTATAAGAATAGAAACACTGGGAACAAGAGCAGTTAGAAATAGGAAAGAAAAGAAAGGAAAAGAAAAGAAAAGAAAAGAAAGCAAGACAGAAAGGAAGAAAGCAAGAAAGCAAGCAAGAGAAAGAAAGAAAGAAAGAAAGAAAGAAAGAAAGAAAGAAAGAAAGAAAAAGAAAGAAAGGATTAAACAGTTGCATAGGAAACTTAGTCACCCATAACCTGGATTTGTCTATGATAAGACTTTGCTTTTTTAAGCAAATTTATGTCCTTAATTCACAACGATGGGAGTAATTTCAACTGATAGTCCAGGTCCTTCATACAATCTCATTCTACCTCTGTTCTGTATCCTATTTTCTATATTCTCAATAATTTCTATGTCAGCTATTTTACACTTCCTGGATGAGTCATGACAACTTCCTGTTCCTGTGTTTGTATTCCCATCTTCTCCCTCCTCCTGGGTTGGGAATTAATTATTGGTCTTCTCTGACCAGGAAAACCGAGCTGGTTATTTGCCCCACCTTATCCTTCCCTTTCCTTGTTTATCATAAATTGTGCCCTTCAGCCTTAATGGGAGTATAATACTTGAGCTTCTCTCTGATTTCTAGGTGTGTTTTGTCAATGAGAGACATTGCTAGAGATAAAAAGGCCATGGGTAGAGTGGTGAGGTATAGCTCCTTCTTCCTCCTGCTCTGTTATTTACCTAAGGCAGAACTCCTATCTGGCAACACTGCACCTGTGGCTAATGCTCTCCCTGGGATGCAGTACGTGTTCCCTTGCCTCTTTGGGACTAGGACTAGTAATGGCTCTCCACTGTACTTCACCATTGCTTTCCTTTAAACTCCAGCCATAGCACTGTATATCAAACTTTATTGTATTCTCTTTAGCCCAAATTACTATATCTTTTGTTTCGTACTGCAACTCTGATGCAGAAATAATGTGCAATTTTCAAAGTTGAACTTAAATTTGTCTCTTCTTTATGAGAACTATATTGAACACCTAAATTTATAGTGATTACATACTCTTTGAACCAAAAACTTTGACTTTTATATGATAAATTCAACATTTAATCAGGTATGACCTTACAAAATAATCTTGCATTTTTTTCGTTAGTGTTAACCCTTGGGTCATTATTAATCTTTTTGTGTGTTTGCCTCTATATTTCAAGATCCCTGAGAGGAATTAATACCTTATTTACTATATACATATTTCTTGATTATTTTTGAGTCATTGTATAATAGTGGCCACTAAATCCATTTTTAATATAAGGAGTTTTGACATGATAGATTATATTACCTCACACGGCTCTTCTCCACAGACTTCAACCATTTCAAAGGAAGCATGTGCAGTGCATGGACACCTAGCCTGATGATTTATTCAATTTAAAACCCAAGTAGACATTTTCTCAGCTGAATTTACTAAAATAATTAACTCTTGATTTGGGTGATTGCCTATATATACCAGTTCAGGAAAACCTTTAATGCAAAGGTAAAAAGGTGTCAAATGAGATGTCAGATCCACCAACTTTGACTTTATTTTTCATAAGTCATAAGACCCAAAACTAAATAAAATAAACAAATAAAAAGCAGACATTAAGGAAGTGAACTGGTTGGCATATATGGGTGGTAAATACTACTGGAGTATCATCACATGTGCATATCGTGTGGTAGTTCTGAAATCAGACAGCCATAGTCCAGGATAGTGGCTCGTTGTGTAACTTTGAGAAAGACACTTGACAGCTCTGAGCTTCTGTTTCCCCTTTGACAAATGGGGTCATTAGGACCTACTTCAGAGAGTTGTGGTAAACAGTAACTGCAGTGATTTGTGTCACATACAAGTACCCAGTGCTTGCCTGTTTGCACATGCACACAATAAAGTGTAACTATTTTATCACGTATATCCCATTTTTGAAAATTTCAGATTGTTACAAAACCAGAAACACAAAAATAATTGTCAATCTACAATATTATTTTTTTTATGTTTTTTATTTATTTTTGAGAGAGAGAGAGACAGCGCGAGCAGGGGAGGGTTAGAGAGAGAGGGAGACACAGAATCGGAAGCAGACTCCAGGCTCTGAGCTAGCTGTCAGCACAGAGCCTGAGGTGAGGCTCGAACCCACCAGTCGCGAGATCATGACCTGAGCCGAAGTCGACGCTCAACGGACTGAGCCACCGAGGCGCCCCTACAATATTATATTTTTATAAACTATACGACCCAGTAGCATCGTAAAATAGGCAAGTAACTAGAATGAATGTAATGTATGTGATTTAGTATTGTGTGCATAACTCCATTCAGGTTAGGTTCTTTTTATATATTGTTTAAACGTATCACTGATTATTGAAAAATTCCATTCTATTTATTTTAGAGGAACATTAATATATTTTTTATTTCCTACAGTGAGGCATTTCTGCTGTGTACTAAATTTCTCTAAACCTTCCTGTTCTCATAATTTATATTTCTCAACTTCTGTTTTTATTTTGGCTCAGAATTCTTGTCTACTATAACATTAACTTCCATTAATTCCATGAGATTCTGTTTATAACTCTGTTCAGAACTTTTGTATTAGATTTATATTAAATTCATACCATGATATTTTGTTTTACAAAAAGATACCAATTCTATCCTATTGCTTTGGTATTGAACTAAAACATTCTGATAATATTCTGAATATGCAGTATCATTATATCTGATATATTATCGATTGTCTAAAATGTCAGTTTAGATACCTTTACAAATTGAAATGTAGTCCTTTAGTTTTGAAAATAAAAGACTAAGTCGTCACAGGGTGAATTTGGGCTGTGGTTAAGGGTATTAAAAAATGTGTGAGCAGATGTCAAATACATAAATTTAACAATAAAAATAAAAAGGCATGTGTAAAGTTTTAAAATGGACTATTTATACCCAGTAGTATTTTCTTCTCAATAGTATTAATCGTGTATATATTCCCATCATGTATCATATATGTGACCTATACCCATCTAACATAGACATAGATTTAAATATACAGGAATAGACTTACATCTATTTTTCAAACTTTAGCACCAAATTCCTAGCCTAGTTTCTGAAAATTTTATGAAGATTTGTTTTAGATAAACAATGACTTTTTCTTTCCTTTCCTTTCTCTTCCTTTCTTCCTTCCTTCCTCCCTCCCTCCCTCTCTCTCTTTCTTTTCTTTCTTTCTTCCTTTCTTTCTTTCTCTTTCTTTCTACTAATTTCCTTTCCTTGTCCAAAGTTCTTGTTCAAAATGTAGTCATTTTTTAATGGTGGTTTGTTCTTTATCTTTAACTTCCTGAACTCAATTTTATTCATTCTTATTTTTTCTCTGCTGCACAGACCCCTTTTAAGCCATGTTTATCACATAGCAACACTCTACATCATACATACCTCATCTCCTTACCTTACTACTTTTTGAAATTCTTCAATGCCTGGACCCCTCAACTGTGAATCACAATGCAAGGTGAAAGTTGTCATGCAGTTTCTAACTCATCTGTCATGTCCTCAGAAGTGACCCAAATTTAAGTAGTTTCCCACTACCACAACCAGGGCATGCCCTACCACATCATTCAGTTTTGTTTACTTATTAGCACTTCTTTGAAATTATTTTATTTTTTATTTGATGTATCACATATATATTTGTCCTATTAGATTTTATGTGCACTCAGTGCTTAGCAAGCCATAGATCCCTTAATAATAAGTACTTGCTGAATGAATATGTGCTATAAAATTTTCATAAATTGACCTTCTAAACTACTAACTCAGTTGTTAACCTAAAACAAATCATCTTATAATGAGAATTATGTAAATTACATAGTTAAATTTTATATTAGGGATGTGATATATTTGAAAAGAAGAAGAGCAATAATTCTTAATATTGGGAATCTTCTGTATGCCAGACATCTAGATGTCTTTACTATATATCTTTTAAGTACACAACCACCTGTGAGAAAATAATGATTATTTCTGTTTTGCAGATTTAGAACCTGAGATTCATGTAGATTAAATAATTTGCTTATCTTTTAATCAAAAGTTTAGCGGACCCAGATGTGATCTGATCTCTGTTTTACTCCAATGACAAACTTTTTCACCAATAGAGACTATATGCACCTTTTCTTCAGTGTCTAGTATATTATTATAAATTATGGAGACAATGAAATGCTGGTTTAAAATAAAAACTAAGCTGCCAAATTTGATCATAAGCCTTTCCAAGAATTGGCCTTTCCCAATTCTTAAATCTCTTTTTTTAAAATGTGTTTTTAATCTGTATTTGTTTTGTGAGAGAGAGAGAGTGAGCAAGTCGGGGAGGGACAGAGACAGAGGGAGACACAGAATCCAAAGCAGGCTCTAGGTAAGCTCTAAGCTGTCAGCAAGAGCCCAGTGCAGGGCTCAAACTCTCGAAAACAAGTTCATGACCTGAGCTGAGGTCAGACACTTAACCAACTGCCACGCAGGCACTCCCTCAATTCTTAAATTTCTAATCTTCTCTCTGTTTTGTTCCATATGCTCTGGCTGTACTGGCCTCTCATTTTCTTAGGTGCCCTAAATATGTCTACAACCCATTCTCTTTACCTGAAGTTTCTAATGTCTGTCTATAAATAGTGCATGTCTGTCCCCTTTCACTATTCAAGTCCTCACTCTAATGTATCTCCTCAGAGTGCCTTTCCTTTATTACCTCAACAAAATGAGTCCCTCCTCAATTATCTTCTTTGTGGTGTTCAAAAGGACGTCCACCATCTAGTGCTAGTCCAAGAACTGTGTATATCCAAGCAATACCAAGATAAGTACAGAAAGCACAGAATGTGGTGAGCAAATTTTATAGCAATTTGAGATTGCTATAACATTTGTGTTTTATTAGATAAAACTATTGGCCTGCAGTCACTTGGAGAAAATCCCCAAATTACAAAAAATTTGAGATATACTGATGATTCACGGTAACTATTTTTATGTTATTAAGAGTGCTTATCGATATCTGGATTTGTTTATTTACTTTTGATTTACTTTTATTTTTTCTATTCTAACTAAAATTTAAACTCCTCGAGTCTCCTTGAGACTCTACACTTTGGGTAACTTCTTTACGTGATTACTTCAATGCCTAGAACAGTGTTTAGGTGCTCAAAAGTGTTCAATGTAAATGTGTAAAAAGGCCATGTAATTTATATATTCTTGGCTTTTAACTTAATTTTGGCAGGTAGAGACCATCACAATAACTCATGTAATTTGTGGAATTCTCTAACAGAAAAATTTTACAACAGATTTGTTTCAAATATACTAAAGAATATAGGTGTCTTGTCAATAAATTATGAGTGGTTGGTGGGTATCATACAAGTATATCGCATTCACTGGGATTTACTTATTATCTTTAGAGATTATTTATAAAAAATAAATACATAGTTCTATTTTTTATTAAATTATACTTATCATATTTAAATTTAATTGGCCATGTAGAAGCTGTTGGTATTGACCACAGAGTCAGCATAATGCCATTTATTTCCAAAGAGTAATCAATTATTGAATAAGTACAAGCTATTTTCTTCTCCATTAATGTAGATAGCAGAGAAGTGACTATATATTTTTTAGTTTTATTTAAAATGTATTTTCCTTCCTGAATAAATCCATTTAAAATTCATTGACCTGTGATTCCCATGACCCTTTGTGGATCCGTTTTTCAAAATTCACCCAATTAGCAACTTTTTAACCTTCATTAAAAGCTGTTGGAGTTTTCAATACTGTTATATATTAGGTCTATTATTTTAAATATTAACAATTTTATATACCTAAATATTTATTTGTTTGGTTCTCAAGTTTATAGGACTCTCTGTAAAAATCTTATATATTAAAGTCTTAAAGATTGAATAATTAAATGCAATAGGGAAATTTTCTCCAGTTCACACATATTACAATGAGTCAAATAATCCTGTCACTCCTCAAAACTGAGATTTTTTTTTGAAATTAACCTCTTTGAGATATGATTTACATACATAAAATACAACAATTTTAGATGTTCAATTAGGTGGATTTTAGCAAATGTGTATAGTCATGTAATGGCTACACAATCATGATATAAAAACCTCCATTAATCAAAAATTTCCTTATGCTCCTTGTCATTTAATTACTCCCCCAGTATTGAGCCCTTGACAATCATTATTGTCTTGGACACAATAGCTTTGTCTCTTCCAAAATTTCGTACAAAGGGTATCATAGAGTATATAGCTTTTTTTTTCTAGCTTTTTGCTTATACTTTTGAGATATGCCCATGCTGTTGAATGTATCATTACTTTATATTGCCTAGTAGTACATCATTGTATGATTATTCTATGATCCTTTATCCATTTTTCATTGATGGACTTCTGGGTTGTTTCCAGTTTTTAACCATTATTTTAAAAACTGCAATGAAGATTTGAGTAAAATATTTTATATAGCTTTATTCTTTAATTTCTCTCATGTAAATACATGATATGCTGGGTTGTATGCTAAGTTTATGTTTAACTTTATAAGAAACTTCCTATTTCTATAAAATTGGATTATCTATACTTGTTTTGTAGGCCTAAGCCATAAAACTGCCTCAGACTGGTAGTTATATTGTGGCATTATTTTTAACAAATAAATAAATTTCTTAATGATAATTGAGAATTTCTGTGTTTTCTAGAGGCAGTTTGGACAGTATACAATTCCAGACAATTGTTATTTTTTATACAAAATTTTAAATGTTTTATCATAAAGTTATTCATAGTATTCTTTATTATAATACTATATTACTATATTATTATTAAAACTCATAGCTGGACTCATATCCCCCTTTTCAAATTTTGTTATCTGCTCTCCGAATTAATTTTGCCTAAAATACGTGTATATCTTTTCAAAGAGACAATGTGTTGCTCTATTATTCCCCTTATTATATCTTCTAAGGTTTTATATACTTAAAATTATATTTATAATTCAATTATTTTTACCTTTCTCTTTTAATTATTTGTTCATTATATAAATTCTTATATAGCATGCTTAGTTTATTATCAGTTGATCAGATTTTCTTAAAAAGATAAGTAAGTTCACTTCTTTCTAAGTATTAACACGTATGCCATTTTTGATATATTTTAAATTTTGTTCAGTTGTATATGTTTATTACTTTTTCTTTGACCCATGAAATATTTAGAAATGTATTTTCTAATTTCCACTCACCTTTTAAATGAATATTTTTTAATTTAACATTTTGATTATTTGATTCTAAATTTCATTACGAACAAAGAACAGTGTCTGTATCACATTATTATATTTTTTGAAATTCATTGAAATTTTATTTGCAACAAAATATAAGATCTATGTGTGTGTGTGTATATATATATGTGTACATATATATGTAGAGATATACATGTGTACACATATATATTCATATATGTATTCATTGTGTGTATATATACACAATATTCGATTTTATATATTACTCCGTCATAAAAAGGAATGATATCTTGTCATTTGCAACAATATAGAAGGACCTAGAAGGTCTTATGTTAAGTGAAATAAGTCAGAGAAAGACAAATACCATATGATTTCACCTATATGTAGAAACTATGAAACAAAACAAATGAATAAATGAATAAATAGACACGAACAGACTCTTAAACACAGAGAACAAAATGAGGGATGCTGGGGGAGGGGTGGAGGAGGTGTATAGGTATATGTGTGAACTGGATAAAGAGGATTTAGAGGTACTTCCAGGTATAAAATAAATAAATCATGAAGATGGAAAGTACAACATAGGGAATACAGTCAATAATATTGATATAATGTTGTTTGGTGACAGATGGTGACTACCTAATTGTGGTGAATACTAACTAATGCATAGAATTGTGGAATAGTATGTTGTACACTGAAAACTAATATAATATTATATATATATTATATTTTAATAAAAATACATACAATCAAATTATTCATGTTACCTGTGTGCTCTAAAGCCATGTGGACTCTTAGTATTGGATGCAGGCTTTCATGTATACACAGTTGGTTATTCAAGTTAATTACATAGATAAAGTTTTTGTACATTTAACATTTTTGTTTCCATGATCTATTAGTTACTGGGATAGGAATGTTAAATTATGCTGTACTCATTCCTTAGGGATTTTTCAATCTCTCCTAGTATTAAAGTCTATTTTTGTTTTATGTATGTTAAAACATCTTTTAATGTTTATATATTTATTTTGAGAGAGAAAGAGAAAGAGAGAGAGAGAGAGAGAGAGAGAGAGAGAGAGAGAGAGAGAGAAGGAAGGGGAAGAGCAGAGAGAGTGGAAGAGAGAGAATCCCAAGTAGGATCTGCAATGTCAACACGGAGCCCAACACAGGGCTCGATTTCACAAATCATGAGATCATGACCTGAGCTGGTATCAAGAGTCAGACACTCAACCACATGAGCCACCCAGGTGCCCCATACATATGTCAAGACAATTTTAATTATATACAAAAATTTAGTTATATCTTCCTGATAAGTTGTATGTTTTTTCCTACTTATATTTTCTTAAAGTTTATGGTTTATGAGATTAATATAGGTTAACCAAATTCTTAGTATTCTTTTAATAAATCTCTTTGGCTTATTTTATTACATGTCATTTTTTTTGTGTGTCTCATAAACATCAGATACCTGGATTTTTTAAGCTTACTTTCATTATTTTGGATATTTAAGATTTTGTATATTCATTCATAGCTCTTGCTAAGCTATGCATCTAAAATATTTATTCTATATTGTCCAGCATAATTAGTGGTTTCCCAGCAGAACATTTTTTTTAGGATATTTCATACCTGTGTTCCCCTAAGTTGTGTTCTCAATCCATTTTCCAATTGCAGCAAGAGTAGGTCAAAATGCAAAAAAAAAAAAATCTGAACATATTTGTGTAATATCCTTAAATAATTTTCTCTTGTCTTTGTTGGTCCTTACCACAATGCTGCAATATGGGGCCAGGTGGCTTATTTTCGAGCTTCAAATTTTGTCAATCTTTATACTTTTTATTCCAAACAAATGAGTTTTTTTCACATCTTTAAAATCATTATATTCTTTTACACTGCTTTGCCCTCTACCAAGAATTCATCACTGTCTTTAAAAACTATTCCTGACTGTCCATAGGTAGAGTGACTTTCTTAAGTACTTCCATAATACCTGCTACTTTTCCTAACTTAGTACATTTTCTTTATAATAACATTCTTTTCTTATTTGTATCTTTCATTAGACTATCTTATTTGAGGGCAAATTTTGACCATTCTTATTTACTGTTGTATCCCTGATCCAATATCCTATACATACGTATTAAGTAGATGTGACATATTTCACAATGAGTCAACATTTGGTTAGATTTACGGTGAAATTATCTTTCCTCTCCATTATAGAAAGTCTACTGAGAGGATATCTAACTGTTTTAAAGTCCAAATGCTCTCTGGTATTTTAGAAGCTTTCTTTTATTTGAAACATTTGAAAGTACTGTACAAATGTCTCCATTTTATCTATCATATAGGGGTTTTTTTTGTATGTGGAATTGTATAATTTTAATTTTATGTACACATGTACAGTACAAAGTTCAGAATATGTGAGATGGAATATGGTGAAAAGTCTTCGCATCATGCTTGGCTGTAGACAATTACTCTTCTCGAGAGGTGTGCTTTTACCAGTCACTCATGAATCCATCCAAAAGTAATCAATGTACATACAATCAGATAAATCATTATACAGATATAAATATAGATGTCATGTTATCTGAAAGATTCTGCTGCTTTTTGTACTTTATATATCTTCAAGATCATTCCATACCAGGATCAAAACATGTAGTTGTCTCATTATCTTTCCTTGCTCCTTATTATTCCATTCTATGGTCATACAAGAATTTAATTATTCTCTTATTGATGGGCATTTAGATTTTTTCCCATTCTTTTGGATTTATATGCACACAACAGTGACTATCTCTGTAAGTATGTTTATTGTACACATGTGCAATTATATATGTTAAATCACAGAAGATGAATTGCTGGGTCAAAGGGCATGTATATTTTATTATTAATAGGCATTGCCTTATAGTACTCCATTAAAGTTTTATACATTCCCACAGCAACATATGAGTGCCTGTTTCCTCACACCTTCACCTATCCAGTCAAATATCAAACTTGTCTACAGCCATACCACCCTGAATGCACCCAATCTCATCTATCATACAGTTCTATTAGAGAAAGAGAGAAAGAAAGAGAGAGAGAATGTGTGTGTGTGTTCGTGTGTGCATGCACGCACACACATGCATGTGCATATGTGAATGTGACCTCAGCTCTTCCAAGAAGCAGAAATCAATAAGGAATAATATATGTAAAACATTTATTGGAGGAAATGTCTGTAAGGCACAAAGAAGAGAATGATCAGAGGTAGGTGTGGAAAGCCTTCAGACTGTAAATTGTCGGTGGGCAGTTTGGGACTGTAAATAAGGCATCATAATGCCTACAGCCCTTTACTTTGCTACAAGTAAAAAAGCAAACACCCAGTCACTTGAGATAAAGATAGGGCTTCTCCAGTCCAGCTGTAAATCAATTAAATCTTGCATGCTTTTATAATCCCATACTCCATGAGAATAGCTCTCTGCACTTCACCATTATCTACAGAGTACTTGATATTCTGTGAATATACCAGTACTGAGTCTTAGACATTTCCTTGCCACTTGCCTAATCATATCTAATTCTTGGAGTCCTTCTATTATAGATATTTATGAGTATATATGTATCTCCCACTGGGCTGTGATCTACTGAAAGTCATGGTCCAATCTTATTCATTTAGTAGATGTTCAATCACTGGAGTTAATTACTCATTTGAAAACAGAAATTATCAAGAAAGTTTTTTTTTCCTACTTAGGCAGCAATATAAGCAATTTCACTTTAGAAACATGATCTACTATTTAGACACTCCAAGATCTATAAGCAAACACACATATTTTAGTCTCTAGTTTTTAAGTGCCCACATTCCATCTTTTAAAAGAGTCTGGTAAATATACCTAATCAGAATATTCCACTCTTTCATCCTCAGCATTTAATCTCCTGAAATTGTAGCTAATGCTACTGAAATCTATTTTAACCGTCAGTCGCAGCTTCACAAAGTTTAATGAGTTGGAGAGAATGTAAACGTAAAAGTGGCAATTGGTGACAATTTTCTGAATGAGAGGAGGAAAGTTCTTCAGCAACTCAAGTGTTGTGCATGTAATTATTGTCTTTAACATGGTTTTGAAGGTACTTTTTGTGATTTAAGTCCAAGACAAGTACACAATCTTTTTCTAGATTAATACAGGTAGTCTGGCAGATGTGCTAAGAGGATTGTCACTGCTCCATTTGAACTTTTGCCATCTCGCTTGTACTTAATTAATAATCACTGTCTCTTGATTTGATGATACCAGAACAGCCAAGTGTAGCACATGTGATACCTTAGATGATTTTTCCATTCAAAAATAAACAAAAATTTAACAATTTATTATATTTATATTTTTAAAAAAGCATTTGATAATGTAAGTGAGGCAGCAGCACCTGGCCTTTGGGAAAAAATAAAAGCAACTGAAATATCTATTGTCCAAACTATAATTTTCTAAATTTAAAAATATGTGGAATAAAGAAGATTTAGTCCCACGGAAAATTAAAAGTAGTATAGTTACAGGGGTTAGAGTACATGGATTATAGTTTAGAGCTCTTTACATAAATTTTGGTATTGTTTGTTATACCTTTAATACTTGAAATACTATTGAAATCACTTTGAAATCAATAGGTCATCTTAGTATGAGTTACTATTGGTACCTTAAAGAAAATGAATTATCTTGTCCTTGTACCTATTCTCTGTGTTGTTTTGGGAAATTACTCTCTACTAGATGGAAGGTTTCATGATGCAGAAAATCTTTCTCTTAATTTGTTGCTATATTCCTGAACATGATAGTGCTTGATATATTACAGGTACGTAATAATTACTCATTTAATAGATTCAATGAAAAATTATTGGAACAAATAAGCCATTTTAGCCTATTTTTGTCATATAACTAATGTTTTTCTCACAAGTAGATTGGAAGGATCTTCTGAATTTCTAAAGCTGAAAAATCACCCCCAAAATTTAACACCTTAAAGCAAAAATTATTACTTTATATCTTTAACAGCTTCTGTGGGTCAGGAATTTAAAAACTGCCTTACTAGGTGTCTTAGCCTATTTGGTTTGCTAAAACAGAAATGCCATTGACAGTTGGCTCATAAACAACTATTTATAACAATCTCTGAAGTCGCATAGTTTGTTATACCATGTTATATTTATAGAAAAACTCACAAAATCCAGCCCAATTTGAAAGAAAGATGACATGCATCAATCCCACTACTCAGTATTAGGAATATCAAATAAATTTTTTAAAATTAATTTAAAATTAAAATCTGAAAGAAAGATGACACACATAGATCCCACTACTCAGTATTAAGAATATCAAATAAAGTTTTAAAACTGCTAAAGAAGATTAAGATAATGTATATAAAGATGTCTTGGGCATAATCAGAATCTGCTATTCATTTGACAATATATAATTAATTAAATAAATGAACAATGTCAATTTCTAAAAAGCCTGTATTCGTTTGTAAACGAATATCCAGTCAAAATAATAAAAATAATCCCAGTGACCTACTTACTACAAGCCTAAAATATAAACTCATATAGTATTTTTGTATGGGATAAGTGTAGCAATTTTCTTATAATTATTAGCTTATATGTGTGATTGAATATTTCATATTCAAGTTCAGGTCTGAACAGTAGTTCCCAAAATATTTCACATTGATCAGGTGGCCTTTTTTTTAAAGACCTAAAAAAGGAAAAATCTATCAGTCTCTTGGTTAGTATCTGAGATCTCTGATTTCCCTGGTCCTTATATTTTTTTCCTCACCTGATCATATTACTTGGAGGAATAGAGAGCCACTGTGTACCTTAATTCCAATAATGTCTTTCCCAACAAATAGAATTACTGGCAAAGCTTAATTCCTATAATTCCATTAGAATAAAAATGTAGGCTGAAAAATTAATTCTGAGGTAAAAGAAGGTTATTTCTAAGTGACTACTTTTCATTTTTCAAATTAATAAAAATTATGTGCGAAGTTCTTGCCAAACCAATTTCTTCTAGTGTTTTTTTTTTTTGTTTGTTTAAATCCCTAGTCAGCAGTTACCCTGGGATTTAACTAACTGACTAACTGACTAACTAACAACTCCTAAAGCTGTCCTGTCCTAAATCTGTCTTGTCTTAAAACCTTCCGACACAAGCCATCCTTCAAGGGCAGCCTTGAAAACATACTTCAAAAAGTCACTTGCTGTTCAGATTGACACATTCTATCATGCAAACCATCACAAGGAGGAAATCATCATCTCTGAAGTCAACCCCCTAGGGCTGCCCTTTATATGAGTTGCTGGTACACTAGAAATAATGCATACAGAAGAAGCAGAAACTGCATTTTTTTCTTTAAAATAAAAAAAGAAACAAATGGCATGAAAGTGATTTGATATTAAATCAAGATGGCAGCGTTGTATTAACTCCTCTTGCTGAACCTGTAGATGCATTGAGAAGTAAGTGATAACCTTTGCATACTGAAGGAAAGAACAGGAACAATGATAATTTGGGATATGCTAAAGCATGAAGTAGACGGTATAATTGGCATCTTAGTGTTCATATGAAAGATTCTGAATGGTGTTGATGGGAATACAATGAGGCAAAGGACGTATTTTCTGATTTCTGAAGTCCATGTGTCCATCAGCTTGATTCCGATTCTATTAGATACTTAACATTTATATGTTCCTCAAAGATTGCCTAAAGATACACTAGTGAAGTCATTTAAAATAGTTATAAATAAATAGAATGTAGAATTATATATGACTATTGAAATTAAAATTGAATTAAAATGACTATTAAATCTGATTATTTAGCATATTTAGGCAGAATAAATCTGGTTCAATAAAATCTGGTTGTTTAGCATATTTAGGCAGAAGAGATTTTTGTGTATGGGGCTGATACTATACATATTGTTTTGGTATTATGGAAAAAGTCTCTCTTTAAAGATAAGACTAGGTTGAAATGAGTATCTATGCATTTTCAAGAACAGGAAACTGGAGTTTTATGGAACATTCAAGAAAAGTAGGCAATGCCTAGCCAAACTTTACATGTTGGTTGTTTCAAGAAACCAGGGAGGAAGAAAGTTCTAAAACATGGTCTCAGATAGTCACCAGTGCTTTTCTTAGTTTGAAGGAAAGAGTTACCTGGAGACAATCAGAAGAAATAAAGAACCTCAAGTAAATCTTTTTATAAACATGCTAATGTAATGACTTCCATTTTGCACCAGACCTCCTGGTTAAAGTGCTAATATTTAGTACCAGAAAAATATTAGTTCCTATCTATGAAATGATTTCAGGAGGATATACATGATTAGATAATTTATTTGTAAATAAACCTGGAATTTATGGTTGACCTAGTTAAGTAAGCTGTGTAATTAATGAATTATATAAAAGGAATGCTTCAAAACCAAAAAAGCTCCCTCCATACGAGTGATGCCTCTGCATATATTGCTCAAGAGGAAATGCATCTCTTAAACTCGAAAGCTTGCTTTCGAGTTTAAGCGTACCTTTGAATCTGGGACAAGTTTTTTTTTCCTGCACTTTGAAGTATTGCATTTACTAGCCTTAGAATTCTCCAAGAAAAGAATGTCTCTCTTGATCCAAGTGATTGCTGGTATCTTTTTAATTACAGTAAAGTTTAGTAATATCAATGGCTCCTGTCAACCTGATTTACAAACAAAACACTTGTCAATAATGTATAAAGAGATAAACATGTATCTGGCATTATGACTCTTGAACTAAGCTCAATCTACTGTACATGGTATTGACTTCAGCAGACAATGGTAAGAAAAGATTCTGCACACTGCTGTTTTGTGAACAAACCATGAAACCAAACTTCAATTTAGAATAAAATTATTTTTAAAATTTAATCTAAAATTATAAGTTAATATTTTGACTTATTAAATTACATTGAAATATTATTTTAATAACTTTCAATAACTCAATAGTCTCTACTTTTTTTTCCTTCTTGTAATATTTTGTGAGGAATAAGCTTAGAAATTCCCTGAGCCTGCACTGATGGGTTAACAAGGCAAAATGAATTACAAAGCCATAGGATGCTCACACCCAAGTTTGGGTAAACAAGATTAGGTAAATAAGTATAAAGAGGGTGAGGCAAAGGCCCCAGTATAGAGAAGGCAGGGCCAAGTCCCCCTGGATAGAGAGGGCAGGGCAAAGGCTCCCAGGATAGAGAGGGTGGGGCAAACACCCCAATACAAAGGTATATGAGGTAAATGAGATTAGGTATTCAGGGCGGATACACCCCCCAATTTAGTACTTCAGCAGAAAGCTGCTTTCACAGAAAGGAAGGACCAAATTAGGTAAACAGGTAAATAGGGATATAGGCCGCTGCAAATGAAGGTGCCCAGAGAGAGGCTAATTAGCAAAAGAAAGTGCCTTTTTGATCCTGAGGTTGCGTGCTCTGTCTTATCCCCTAGGTTGGCTAAGATAAACAGACACAGAGCCTCAGGTCTGCCATTAACAACCATCTGCCCGGTGCCAGGATTTTGTTTTATATTGACCTAGACCTCTAACACTGCATATCTTCAAAACCCCCTTTCCCTCATGCCCATGAGTTAATGTTCACAGATTCATTGTCTCTTTGTGCAAGCCAATCACATTTATAAGCCTTCTGATCTTAATAATTACAGAGCAAGGATCCTTATTTGGGGCTCTTGTCTTCTCCTGGATATTAGCCATCTTTTGCATTTTAATCCTGCGTCCCCTCTTTTGCTGGACAAGAGAGAACTTTAGACCCAGAGTCTACGACAATATTTGATGCTTTAATGAAATATTTATTAAAGTTTTGAAGGACTGTCTTAACCAGAAGAGGAGAAAAAGGTCAACAGAAGAAGAAGCAATATATTCAGCACCTCTGGTATAAAACATTACTATCTTTAGATCGCTATTAAGAAATATATTTGCATTTTGCCTTTTTGTCCTTATTTCTTCAGATAAAAAAATTAATGAAGATAATAGAAATGATCCAATGGAAGCTTTAGGAATCCATTAAAATGTGAGTTACCATTATTGTTTTCTTTTTATAGAATATGTTCCATTATTATATCTCATTTCCCCTCAAATTTTATAGGCTTGACACAGAATCATACTGGTAGGTAAATTAAAGAAAAACATTAAAACAATTCAGTCCACTTAAATGTACGTGAAATATATTTTTTTCTTTTTTGGTTTGTTATTACAATCTATTTACTGATCTTCCTGGGGATAGAACTGTAAACAATTTCAGCAAAGTATCTATAATCAATGGTTTTATGGCACAGTTGGGGTATATATAATAAAACCAAAAATTCATACATGCAAAATAAACATTGATACATATATATTCAAGAGATGCTATAAAAGAAATCTAGAGCCCTATAAAAGGGAGTGAAATGTATATTCTATCTACTTTATTTAATGTTTTTAGGGAAAATCCTCTGGAAGTGTAATATATACATGTTAAGATTTGAAGTATGAGTAGAAGCTTATTTTATTCAATTATTGAATTGCGTGCTCTCACTCAATTATTGAGTTAGCAATGTAATAGCTTACAAAATCATTCGAAAATATATCCAAAGGATTTGAATAAAATATATTTGTGAAAAGCCTCAAGTAAACCTTTATTCACTGTTTAATTTTCACAGGTGGAAGTATTTCAGGAAATATTGGATTGAAAGTTTGTCTAGGGCAGGGACTCTATCTTATTTTTTTCCCTCTGGCACAAGCTTAGTGCTAATTCTCAATATGCAACCACAGAGGGCATTTCTAACAATAGAACTAATCAGCAAGTCCTCATTAGTACCCTGCTCTAATAAAATTTTTGCATGTTATTTTAAATGTAGTTGACATTTTTCTGCCTTAGATGAATATAATCATTCAAGTAGCAGCAGCTACTTCACTGCATGAGAACATTAAGCATATTTTAAAAATCACATTAACCCTTTTGAGTATGCTATTTTAATAGTGTACTGTCAGTGCAGTCATTCACATTCCAGGATCAATCAAAATGATTTAGTCACTAAAGATTGCATTGTCTAATAAAAAAATTGTTTAAATAGTAGCTTGCACTCTTCCCAAAATAGAAAGCAACAATTTTTGAGTTCAAATAGGGCCACCTCTTACTTAAAAATTACTTCTAGTAATATAAATTGGTTTCAATATCTCAATCTAAATTTTGGTAATATATAAAAAATTGACACACTTTAACAGAAGCTTACACAATTAAAAAGAATTGCAAATAGTACCTAAATCTTTTCTATACAATTAAATTTTATTATTATATATTGAAGAAAATATTTAGTGGAAAATGAAGTCCAGCGTTTATTGGTAATATTCAGCTAATATATTTTAATCAGTAAACCACACACACACACATACACACACACACAGAATGGCACTTTTGGCACTTTTCCGGGGGCTTAAGTGAAAAGCTACAAAATGTACAAAATATGTAAGTTAGGGAAATTTTCTAAGAATTTTTTGTCATTTACTTAAATCTAAGTAGCATAACACAGATTATCTTTGGCACCATTCCTAAGAAACCACATGGAAAAAACTAATGCATATACAAACAGAGGCATAAATGCAAATAACTTATGTTGAGGAAAACACCTCAAGATTGCTGGAGGGTTCAAATGAGATAACTTCTAAAAAGTGCCTCATGTATTTTTCAAATTTTTGAATTAATTAAAAAATTAGACTTTCCCAATAAAATTCTTAATTTGTAATTCAATACCTTTTTTCCTCTGTCTTCTAAACACTCTGTGGTTGGCTTACAATTGAGGTAATGTATTTTGTTGTTGATAGTAAAGAAGAAAGTGAGAGGAAACCTTAAAATGTTAAACTAATTTGTGTAAAAAGAGATGGAGATGCTACTGATAGAAAATTTTCTTATCAAGGACTAAGAAGACAGGGGTGCCTGGGTGGCTTAGTCCATTAAGTGCCCAACTCTTGATTTTGGCTCAGCTCATGATCTCACAGTTTATGGGATTGGGCCCTGTGTAGGGCTCCACACTGACAGAACAGACCCTGCTTGCGATTCTCTCTTTCCCTCTCTCTGCCCCTTTCCTGCTCACTCACTCTCTCTCTCTCTCTCTCTCAAAATAAATAAATAAACTTTAAAAGAAAGGGAGGGCTAATAAGACAGAAGATAGAGTTTAGGGAAACATGCTATTGGGCTGGGTATGATAAGAAGCTGATATGAATACTGGGACTGAAGACAGAAATGTTTAAGAAAAAATTGAAGAAACTGCTGAATTGCACATACAGAAATATAAGGTAGACATACTTTTTCCTATTAAGTAAAGGTAAAATATCTAGATTTATATAATAAATTTAATGCAAAATGACTCTGATAAGTGGAGAAAAGAAGGCAGGCTGGTAGGGCCCTTAAGATCCAAGGAATAATACAAAGATGTGTTTGTTTCTTGTTAATCTGCTCCCGACTGGATTCTAGAGAAGTCAGCAACCTGGAAACACCAATGGATACAGACAACGAAGGCACACGAAAATCCTGCGCCCTTTAATAAAAGGAATGGAAAAGAGCAGTCTGGCAAAACAGAAAACTTTTAGACAATGGCCACTCTACTCTGGGCAACACCATAGGAAGAACAGTGGCCTTACCCTCATCCCTACTAGCCAGGCCCAGCTAGCATTCTGAGTATCCTGACTCAACCCACTTGTATGACATGAAAGTCACTGAAGTGTTGCCATCAGAAGCTTGTAGCCAAAAGCACCTGGCACAGTCCTTTCCCAGCGGGCTATGAAACATTCCATCTTTACTACAGATAAAGCACACTGGCCTGTAGCTAATTGCAAGAGCCTTCAGGGAAGCATCAGAGCAAAATGAAAATTATTTGTAGATGACAGAACACTTAAGTTGTTGAATATTGGATGTCCATGACATGTTCCTACAAGGTTGATGACTTGTAACTGGAGAAAGGACCCTGATACTCATCCCAAAGAGACAAAGGGAGCAAAAAGCAAATCAGAGTAGTTATTGATCCTCCAGATTTCTATCTTGAATGATACTTCTTTCTTCTGCACACTCATACTGACAATAGATAATGATAGCAGCAAATCTTCAGGATCCTCTCATGCTTGAACTTATGAGAATAACCTGCTCTTAATTTGACCAAATTTGAAGGAAAAATTGTAGCAATTATAGCACATGCTTAGACATAGCAATGAACAAAGGGCCAGGGGTCATTTGAGAGCTATTTTTCCATTTTGCAGATACTATAAAACTGTCCCTTCTCTTCACTATCCAAAAAAGGAAACAACAGTCAAAACTTCCTACTGAGTCCCTGAAGCTAGTGACTGTGTATTCTTTGCTTACTCTAGCACACAGTAGCTTGTCAAATCATTTTGTTGGTTATAATCTATAAATTGTTTTTACAATGCTGCTCCATTTTTAGCACTGATAAGGAAGTAATGATTTCTTTTGGGACTCTGAATTATTTTTTAACTTAATTAAAATGTTTGCCTGATTTTATATATCTATGTACATGTATACACACAGATATATACACACAGGATATATATTTACATATATATTTATTTACTTATTTTTTGTGGACAGGTGCATTTAGTTAAAAATAATACATTTTCTTCATTTAAGTAACTGTGACTTTAGGTAAATTCACCTAAATAGGAAGTCAGCCAATATATTGTGCAAAAAAAGCCAGTTGCCAAGATGTCTTTAGTAAAAGATAAGTCTTTAATAAGTCTTTGTGTTGGGGGAGATCAAGAAAAAGACATGACCACCAATTGATCTGGGCAATTGGAGGCTCCCCTCCCTCTCCCCAGTCCTTGGAATGTGCATCCCCTTTGTCTTTCTTGCTCCCAGAAGCTGCCCCAAGGATACAGGCTTGAAATAGAAATGTGATGTTGAAGACTATTTGGATGGCATATATGACTTAAGCCAGTTCAGGCCTCTCTATAACCTTTTAATATTTACTGATCTTGTGGCTGCTGAAGACAAGCCTTGTAAGTAAGTTCTTTTGCTTATTAAACTGCTATCTACCCATCTGGAGTGGTCTGCCTCTTTCTTGGTCTCTTCCTGCCCTCTGTGAAGGGGGCCAGTTTCCAATTACACCCAGGAGGCTCATGGGCCAGTTTGGCAACCAATACTTTGATATAGCCCCTTCAAATGAACACAATGGATTAAACAATCATCAATTCAAAATAACCATTTTCTTTAAATTATAGAATATCTCATTAGCTTGTATAGACATATGCAAATCCTAGATGAATCATACTTTATAGTATTTCAATAGAATGTTTCCTAGTTTGAAACAATTAATTTTAAATGAATCAGCAATAAAAATAATTTTCTGTGACATGGATGAAAAATATATTGATAAATATAAATGACAATTACGGACTGATGAGGAAAAAGTAAATCAAATAAAACTTTATTATTTATTAATATGGTTTGAAATCATAACAGCCAGAATACATGGAACAGATTGTTTTAAAATTCTCACAAGTGTTGAAAATATAGGACCTCAAAGCCAGAAAGTTTTGGATGGAAAGTGTGGGTAAGTATGGGTAAGTAAGAACCATACTGTTGCCTTCGTGTTATACAGTGTACTGTCATCTAACTAGGGGGCAGTCAGACAGGAATATAGTTATTATGTAGGACCCCTGGTCTCTAAAACAAATCCAGTCTGGTTCAATTAAATTCTGAAACTTAGGTCTGGGTAGCTGGAACATAGATTGCCACCAATTCATCTAAGTGGGACCATTAGAACAGACCCTGGAACCACCTGCCAACAGTGAATATTTAAGATAAGTTTAGAGCAAATTCATTAAATAATATGAATTTTTAGTTGAGATTGAACATGTTTTAATAGTTCTAACCATTTGTTTGAACAATCCTAATGAACTCCTTCCAGTAGTTTAGTAGTCCTTTACGTTTGTAATGTGATATATTCAAAACATAAGATACAACAGTTGTTGTCCTAGGTCACTATAGATGGCATAAGCCTCCCAAATAATTCAACAGAAGATTTTAGCAAGTAGAGTAAATCTTGATTTGTAAATGTGAGATAAATGCATACAGTCTCACCAGTGGGTAAAATTAGCAATGAAATAGGAGGAAACTCCAGAACTAAAGGTAGTCCTTATGGATTGTTTGTATATTTCACTTTATTGGCCTGAGAGCTGAATTAGTCTGGAAAGGCAAAAAGTTTATTTCTTGGAAATGTGCATGTCCATTGAGGGTTGGCTTCATCTTTTTCTTCACATTGACTTTACCTGGGGGTCTTGGCTAACTGAAAAGTATCTCTATGAAATTTTGGAGGAGGAAAGAAAAAATAAACGTCAAGATATGCCCTAGATCTTAAGACTTCTCCTTTGAAGGAACACTAATCACCTCCATACACACTTCAGTGGATAAAACTTATTTTATGACAAGCAGAATACCAATAGGATGAGGATAAAAATAACTATGTATTTACATCTTTTTCTCTTTGTCTTAAGTGAAATTGAAGTAAATGGTAATCATACTTTTCTCACTAACCTAAATTTCACCCCAGTACAAACAGAAGATGATATATTTGCAAACTTCCTGCCATAAACCCCATTTTAATCTGTTGTTTGAAAAAAAGATGGTTTAATATTGCTATGAAAGAATGCAAAGTTGCCTACTAAATACACTTCACATGAAATAATGGAATTATGACTGAATATGTTTCTTGTGGGTTTTTTCCTGTCTTAAAATAGATAATAAGGCTATGTGAATGCTATCTTCACAACCCTGCCTTTAAGCAGGCAAACCTGCAGGCAAGACCATATTACTGCTCTACTCAAGGGTCTACTTTTGGTCAGACATGGAAAGGATTGAAATTTCACAGGCAGAGGGATAAAAACAGCCTGATCACATTGAATATAATAGATACATGATAGATAGATAAATAGATAGATAGAAAGAAAGAAAGATAGATAGATAATAGATAAATAAGTTTTTAAGATTAATAAATACAAAGGTAAAAGAAACTGTGGTTTTTGGGAATGTGATATCCTAAGATTTTCATCCTATTTATTTTTTAATTCAAATAATAATGTTTAATCTAGAGAAAAGATTTGCTCTTGATTTTGGTATTTTAAATATTCAGAGAATATTTAAGTTTCAAATTACCAAGACTTCTTCTGTTGAATTTAAGGCTAAGAATGCTGAGGAAGAATGAGTTCTTTGCCCACGACAAGCCAATGACCTCCTGGCCAGGTAAAAGATTCTGTGCAGTGGGAATCTTTGAAAAAACTGCAGAAGGATGGTACTACCTGGCAGGTAGCAGTGTGGTAGACATGTACAAGGAATATATGATTTTTTTTTGCTTGGTCTTTCTGCAGGAAAGAGAGTTTTTAAAACACCAACATTTTTTCATTATCTTTAGAATTCAATAGTCTAATCAGTATATGCCTATGTGGCACTTTATCGAATTCAATAGGATTTTGATATGACCTTTTGATCTGGAGTCCTCTTCAAAACAAGGGACCTTTTCTTTGAGTATTTGTCTAATCTTTGCCATTCTTTGAACTTGAGGTCTACTTGTAAATATCCTCCATGTATCTTTTATTTTCTAATATTTGTATTACAACATGTTTACTGTTCTCCTTGTAATATTTTATGCACTTGTTTTTCAGGTCCTTAAAGGTCTTCCCTCTTAAGTCATGTATCGAATATTCTTTTTCAAAATCATTTTTAAGCTTTATAATGTATATGGTTAAGCAGATGTATGACCAGATAATATGCTGGCAAAAGCATACTACTGCCTCATTTGTGGGGTCTATTTCTGATTAGTCATGGTCATAGAAAAAATAGATAGATAGATAGATAGATAGATAAATGATAGGTAGATAGATGATAGAAATAGTATATAATATAGTATATATGTGTGTGTGTGTGTATATATATATATGTTGTACTTGGATCTTTTACCTCATTGGGTGTAACAGGTTTTTTTTTTTTTAGTTTATTTATTTATTTTGAGAGAGAAAGAGAGAGGGGGAGCATAAGCTTCCGAAGGGCAGAGAGAGAAAGAGACATAATCCCAAGCAGGCTCTGTGCCATCAGTCCAGAGCTAGGTGTAACAGTTTGAGTTCTAAGAACAGATCCACTATATGTATTTTGGGAATAAGAGTAGAGTAGAGGAATGAGTGCTTATTTGAATATTGGAAAAGCTGGAAAACTGAAGGTCCAGGAAGATACTCTAAAAAATCAGATAATCTGTAGCAGGAAGGTCAAGGAAACAAACACTTAGGAACTCAGCTTGAAGCACCTAAGAAGCTCGTTTGCCTAATTCCATCAGGATATTAAGTCATTCTCAAGAATGTTGATTGAGTTCCCAAGCGAAGTCTTTCCTACTGTCTGTGGCAGTGAAGTGAACAATGGTCAAGGGTGTACCAAGAAGCTGCTATGAATATCATAGTTGCAACCTTTTTCAGAATAATGAATCTTCCTTCCATTCCACTTTTACATTCTCACTCAAGTGCTTCTCCTGGAGAAAACTCTTAAAACCAAACAGGAAAGAAGACTCTGAAAAATGCAGCTCCAAGCTTCTCTAAAATGCAGAGGAGGTACTAGAAGGAATCATGAACCCAAGCTGATGAGAGATAATTCAGTACAAGGTGCTTATGTTCTAATTATTCTACTCATTCCTTTTTTGTGTGTAGTTGCTGGAGTCCTTCAAGTTAACTGCTATTTTGTTCAATTTTGCTGATTTGAGGCTCAAATATGTTAAATGATAGGTTCTTAATGACAGGAATTATGCAATTCCTGAAAGACAAAGAGGACCCTGAACCTTTGGAATCATATCACAAAGGCAGGCTGTTACCTGGAGGAAGGAATTGTATTCTTTAATAGATTTTGCATTTACCTAGCTTCTATATTTGTAACTAACTTAATTTTCTCTTTGTCAGTGAATAAGCCAGTCTCCACTCTCTTTGCCAGATCCACCCAGAGCTGAATGTCTGCTTGTTCTGATGCTAGTGCTGGGGTGCATTCCCTGGGCTCCACTGTAGCATTTCTGTGAACTGGCCAGGTCACAAAGAAGGAAGCAGCACCCCAGTCCTCTCTCTAGGGACCAAACAAGCCATGGCCTAACTCTTACCCAGTCAGCTTATATTCACCAGAACTGTTTGGCTCAGTAACAATTTAGATTTGGAAGTTGGATGGGAAGTGAACAATAGGTTGCCACAGTTGAAGATTAGCTCCTGAAATATGAATTTTTTCCTGGTGAAGCATTTTTAAATGGAATATTAATTAACTATAACATTTCAAAGACTCTTAGGCATAGGATATATACATGGAAACTAGTTAATTCAAAAATATTATTATACCATGCACTTGCTGATTACATATTTAATGATTTAAAAAAATATTTTATATAGCATTCTCTTTACTGATAGGAATAATTGCTAATTATTTTTAAGAAATATGTGAGTTGAAAAGAATGTATTGTATTATAAATTAGAGTGTTAAATAAAAGACACAAATATACATTTTGAAAAAAATTTAGGATATTAATATATATTTTATAGTGCATTTTAAGAAATTAAAAGATAAGATCAAAACATAATGCTTTATATTTTGTTCTTTATTCTGCTTTATTTTGAAATTCTTTTTTTAAGTGTGCAAAATACCATAGTTTTTTCTTTCATTCTCCAATGTGAAATTCTTAAATATGTATTATTGTAGAATCTTCTTGGCTAAAAATTTATTGCAGGCCTAGTAGAATTATTTAATAGAGAAAATATTATAGTAATAATTAAAAACACAATTCAAATACTATCAAATTCTTTTTATAAAATTTTATTTGTGAATAAAGAGTTAAGAAATAGGTTTCAAAATAATTGTACTGATATTGCTTTTAAATTGTAAATGACTAATAGTGCAGTGGAGTTTTTTTAAATGTTTGAACTATTATTAAAAACCTGCAAATCTTACATACTTCCCACCAGTGAAATTTAATGACAACTTGTCTGTTGAATTAGCTTGTTCAGTGAATAAATCTGAAATGCAACAATTACGAAAAAGCAATATAGTACATACAGTGACATTTTCATAAACAAGTACCTACTGTGACAAAATTTTTCTATTATTATTTTTGATGTTTCAGAGTCAATCAATCTGGAACACTCAATTTTGTAAGGTTAAGTTTTGCATGACTTCCTTTCTCATAATTGTACCAACTTGATGCTACAATAGTCATATGGGAACTGCATATGCCTTGGAGCTTGTTCTTAATTGTAGCTAACATCTTTTTCAAACAAGCAAGACAATGTCTTTTCATACTTCTATTAAATTACTGCAGACATGAAACTCTCTAGGCCCCATGAGCTAGTAGATTATGATAAGTAGAATTCTGACTATACAGGTTGAATGATGAGGTGCAGTTTCTAGTTCTTGGAGAGCTAAAAGCTGTGTGACTTTAAGCACATCTTTGAGGACCAACTACATATAATTTGTAATTTATCAGATTTTAGTTGATTACAAGCAATTAGGAAGGAAGAAGTTGCTGAAAAGGACAGTGCTTTGGGATAATGTGAAAAGGAGAGAAACTAAGAAATCTAAGAACTCTCCGCAACATCTTTGCTGAATAGATTTAAACTGTGGGGGAATCACTTCCTGGTTTTGTTTCTTTACAGTAATCTAAAGGGCTCAGATTAGATGGTCACTCCAAATCCGTATTCTTATAACAACTAAATTTAATGCACATTATAAATTAGATAAGCATACAGATATAGGTCACATTTGACTAGAGAATGTGCACAGAATCTGGTATGTAGGAGAATTTCTCACTGTCCATTATAAGAAACTAGTGCTGTAAGGCTGATTAGAGCACCTGAGTGTCATAAATATTCTACCAGAAATCATTCTTATTTTATGCCTTTTAGGTTCTAGCTTCAGTTGTTACCAAAGAGATCACGGCTCCAAAATGAGCACACGGATGGTATGCCAATTCTGACAGCTATTCAGTCTGAAAATCAGAATGCCCAATTCTTTCCCTTCTGACAATTGAATTGAAGGGCTTTCTCTTCAAATCTAAGAATCTTCTAGCTACTCTATTGTGTATGTATCAGCAGAGACTTATGTTGGATGGAATACAGGTGGACACTAATTATCCTCAGCCTTGAAGCATCAAGAGTTGAATTGACAAGATACTGTATATTAAAAATGTCTGACAATATATTACATTGAGTTGAGTATAAAAATACAAAACTACTCTTTCTTAAATGCATCTTTTAAATAACAATTCTACTGAAGGATAACCTACTTACCATAAAATTCACTTTTTAAACATACAATTCATAGTTTATTCAAGGAGGCGTGCAATTATCTCTATAATCTAATTTTATAACATTTTCATCACCCTAAAAAGAACTCCATACTCATTTTTAGTCAATCCCTTTTGTCTCTCCTAGCCCTTATCAATCACTAAGCTACTTTCTTCTCTATGAATTCGATATTCTAGAAATTTCACAGAATTGTTAGGACATGGGACCTTTTTTAACTGGCTTCCTTCACTTAGCATGTTTTCAAGGTTTATCCGTATTATTTCTTTTTATGACTGAATAATTTTCCATTTTATTACATACTATATTTTATTTATTCATTTATCAGTTGACAAACATTTGGTATTGGGCTATTACCAAAAAAATGACTATGGACATTCATTCATAAGTTTTTGTGTGGACATGTTTTCAATTCTATTGTGTATATATACCCAGGAGTGGTATTTCTGGGTCATGTAGTAACTCTATGTTATTAGAACACCTGGTAAATTGTTTTCCAAAGCAGCTGTACCATTTTCTATTTACACCAGCATTGTGTGAGGGCTCCAATTTGTCTATATCATTCTCAACAGTTGCTATTGTCCTTTTCTATTTTATCCATCATAGTGGGTATTTCACCGTGTTTTTCACTATTTTAATTTCAGCTTCTTTTTTTTTGCTATTGTTGAGCATCTTTTCATGTGATTATTGGTGATAATTTTGTTGTAATTTGGTTGTTGGATTGCTTGTCTTTTTATTGTCCAACATTTAGAAGTCCTTTATATATTGTGAACTCAAGTCTTTTATAAGATCTATGATTTTCAAAGATTTTCTTTCTTCTGTGGCCTTTCTTTTCCATTTCTTGATCATGTCCTTTGGAATTCAAAAGTTGTTTTATTTTGATGAACCCAACCTTCTTTTTTCACTTGCCTTTGTCAGTTGTGCTTTTAGTGTTATATGTAAGAAACTATTGCTTAATCTAAAGGTCATGAAATTTACTGCAATGTTTTCTGCTAAGGGTTTCATAGTTTTAAATCTCAGCTCTATTGTGAAGACATCACCTGCTCTAATTACTCAAATTGTATTATTCTGATTTTATGACTATTTATTGAATCTCTCCTTATCTTAAAAAATACTCATTCTCACACTTACTTTCTGGTGTTCAAGATGAGATCCTTAATTTATTTCCTCTTTTGTATTTTTTTTTCCACAAAATCTTCTCTGGTGATTCCAGAATGACTCTTCCGTTCTTTAAGTAATTTAAAATAAGTTAGCTGTCTTAAGTAATTATATTTTGCTTTATTTTAAATTTTATTTAAAACTTTCACTCAAATCCATTCATATGCAAAACTGTATTTCATTCTGGTTGGCATAACATTTCACAAAGTCTTATGAAAATAATTCAAGTTTTATAATTTTTATTATGTTTTAATGGAAGGGGATGCTTACAAAGATGATGCAAATAATAGTCATACTTTTAGAGATAATATTTTATAAGAACTTATAATTCATTATCATATAGGGATTTTAGGCTGGTGAAGACATTGCCATTTAATTTTAAACCTCCCTTTTTCTCCTCCCTCTGAATTCTCTGCAACCATTGATCTTTTCACTATCTCCATAGTTATGCCTGTTCCAGAATATCATATAATTAGAATCATACAGTATATGGGTTCATTCACTTAGCAATATATATTTAAGATTCATCCATGTATTCTTGGAACTTGTTAACTTACTATTAAAAAATCATGTAATAATATCCCATTGTATAATTACTACAGTTTGTTTATGCAATCATATGTTAAGAAGTTCTTGGTTGGTTCTGATGTTTAACAATTACGACTAAAGCTATTGTGTACATTCATGTGCAGGATTCTGTGTGATCCCACAAGTTGTCAAATCAATAGTGCAAATATCCAGGAGCTCCATTTGTGAAATGTACAGAAAGATTATTTTAGTTTTGTAAGGAACTGCCAAACTGTCTTCTGAGTGCTTGTACACTTTACATTCCCATGTGCAATAAACAAGAGGTCCTTGTGCTCTGCATACTCAAATATAATTAGTGTTATCAATTGGTATCATTGTCTTCTGTGAGTTCTTACATTTTTTTATTTTAACCATTCTAATAAGTTTATAGCATTATCTTGTTATTGATTTAATTTACATTTCTCTAATAAAAATGAGAAATGCTTATTTGCCATCCATATATCTTTGGATGTTTGTTTAAATCTTCTACTCATTTTTTACAGTGTTTGCTTTTTCATTGGTGAGCTTCATTACATCTTTGTTTATTTTAATAAAAGTCACTTATCAGATATGTCTTGCATATTTTTTCCTGGTCAGTGGCTTGAATTTTCATTCTCTCAACTGTGATTTTTTGAGAGATGTTTTTAATTTTAATAAGGTCCAACTTATAAATTTTTTCTTTCATAAATCATGCTTTTAATATTGTATTTAAAAACTAATTACCAAACTTAAGGTCAGATAAATTTTCTCCTGTTTTGTTCTAGTACCTTTATAGTTTTGTGTTTCACATATAAGTCTATGGCCCATTTGCTAATTTTTGTGAAATAATGTGAGATTTGTGTATAAATTATTTTTGGATATGGTTGTCCAATTTTTTAGTTTGTTGATAAGAGTTTCCTTTCCTGATTGAATGGTCTTTGCCCCTTTTTTAAAGATCAGTTGTGTGGTTCTATTTCTGGGGCGTCTATTTTGTTCCATTGATCCCTATGTCTATTATTTCTTCAATATCACATTGTATTGATCACTGTAGATTTGTGATAGGTCTTGAAGTCAAGTAATGTCAGTCCAACTTTCTTCTTTCTCTTCAATGTTTTGTTAGCTACACTAGGCTTTCTGTCTTTCTACATAAACTGTAGAATAGGTTAGCTAATATGTACAGAAGAGCTTGCAGACACTATTCTGAAATTGCCTTTATTTAGATGTCAACCTAAAGAACTGACATGTTAAAAATATTAGATCTTCCTATCCATGAACACAGACTGTCCATTTATTTAGCTCTTCTTGATTTCTGTCATGAAGCATGTAGTTTTTTGCATATAGGTCCTCTGCATATTTGGTTAGATTTACAATTGTTCATTTCATTTCTAGGTGCTATTATAATTCTAATCATTCATTCTAGTCATTATTATAATTCTAATTCTAATCATTCATTGTAATCATTCATTATAATCATTTTGTTTCCTGAGTGTTATTATAATTTTATTAATTTTTAATTTTATTCTATTATTATTGTTATATATGAAAGTAACTTTTGTATGTTAACCTGTATCCAACAACCTTGCTATATGTAGTTCTACAAGTTTTAAATTCACTTTTAAATTCCAGAAGATATCTATTATTATTATTTTTTCTGCCTGGACAATTATACCATCTGTAAAGAAAGACTTTTATTTTTCTTCCCAATATATACACATTTCTTCTTTTTGTCTTTATACATGAGTAAGACTTCCAGTACAGTGTTGATAGGAATAATAAGAATAGGCATCTTGGTCTTATTCCTGATTTTAAAGATTAAAGTTGCTAAAGTAAATTAAAATGATAAAAACAATGATGACAAGACTTAGTGATGGCACTCATATTTGGTTAATTTTTTTCTGGAGAGCAGTCATGCACCATATAATAAAAGCTAAAATGGTTCACACTCTTGCCAGGTAAATTTTACTGTATGAAAATAGAAATAACTGAGAAATGATTTAATTAAAATGTAATATATTCATAGATCCAAAAATGTTATTGTTCATAATATCCAAAGATCAAAACAACAGCACAGAAGCATCCATGCATTCTGTGGTAAACAATAGAATTTCATTAGCACCAAAGTCCAAGGGAAAAAAATTGATTATGTTACTTATTCACACCCTGCAATGTATAGTGCATTGTATCAACTTGCAATGCTATCTATTATTGTCTCATGGCTAGGAGGTTTCCAAAATGCCTTGAATTAATATACAATGGAATAGTAAGAGTGCTATGACATTGGAATATGCATTTGAATACTGATAATTTTCTTTTCTAAAGATCTATTCTGAAAATACAGTTTAGTTCTGTTACCAGTTACCACACACACACAAAAAAAACCACCAATGGAATGGTCACCTTGTGATGTCACTTAATGAGGGGTCAACTCAGGTATATAGCACATGTAATTTGCTAAAATCAATTTAAATACATGCTGTGAATTAAGATGTGCTATACATTGCAAGGGTGATATTTTAACAGCTTTAATTATGCCTCATTTCTAACAAGCTTCCTGCAGAGCAAAAATAAAGTACTAAAGCAACAAAGAATTTCTTCTGATAAATCAAAATAGACAAGAACTTGGCACCTGGAACAGATGGCTTTTGCCTCCTTCCCCTATACCCTTGAGCAGAAGAGGTTCATTGATCTGCTAATCTTTATTCAAAGGACAGGAAGTGTTGTTTCAGAGCTGGTACAGATAAAACAATATTTCTGGCTTTTGAATTATGTGTTGTATGCTACCTTATGATAGGACACCAAACATAGGATGGGAGAGCAATAACTTGATATAAAAGTAAAAGACAGGTAATGGTTGGACCTCATGTCCCTCTTAAGTTGAATTCTTTAACACTTGTCAACATAGATATGAGAAAATTGACATGTTCATTTATAACACATTAACATCTGTTGGCACAGTCTGCAGGAAAATAAAAATTAGTGTGAGAAAGGAGGTGATCATATGTGACAATGTAGAAAATATTTGTCAGCTTTAGTCATTGTCTTTTGAAGTTGTATTCATGTTGTGCTAAGTAAAAGATCAAATTACACTTAAAGGAGTTGATATTTTTAATAGGGATTATACTTTCATTTGAGATAGAAATAATTTGTGATTTGACTTATCAAATATGATGACTAAAGTCAGAAACCCAAAGGGCATTTCATCCAAATGATCAGAATCCTGAGGGATCTGTCTTAATTGCACTTTTCCCATTTTCATAGACATTCCAGTGGTATTACAATCACACACTGTCCTTTCTGCTTATACAATCCATTCTTAGAGCTGAGTCAGGAGGACTGCCATCTTATGTTTTAGAATGTCACAGAAATGATCCAATTATTTCAATTCTTGGAACGAGTCTAAATAAAATACATCTTATGTGAAAAGGGTTTTTTAAAAACCTTTTTTCAATTTTTATAGTTTTACTTTTATATTTATTTTTGAGAGAGACAGAGAGAAAAAAATCCCAAGCAGTCCCCATGTTTACCATTGAGCCAGAGCCCAACCTGAGCCAAAATCAATAGTCGGACGCTCAACTAACTGAGCCACTTAAGCACTCCATTACAGGAAGAGGTTTTATAAGACAAGCAATTTCAATGCCAGTAACGTGGGAAGTCATTTATAGTTATAATAAAGAACCATTTGATTCCAATGGTTGGTTTTGATTTCCAAATTCTTATCTGTACAGACCATTGTTACCAGGGAAAGCAGATAAACTTACATGTTTATTTACACATGAAACTTGGAGAAAACAAACCTAGTCTGAGTTGAGAATGTTATTTTGATATATTACTTAATAGCATTCTAAAACCTCTTTTTACTCAGCATGTTTTTGCTACTCCAAGAGAATTCTTTCGTAATCATTCATTTAGAAAAATTTTTGACAATGACCTGCAACTTCTGGAATTAAATTTATCAAAATAGCTGGGGAACTATTTGACAAGCAACAGGAAGAGTACTTGGCATGTTCTGTTGTGGAAGAATGATGGATATAAAAATAATAAGATGTTGGTTTTACAAGGAGTCATCAGGATGAGAATTTCATACTCCAATAAAATACAGTAAAAATATTTTTACTAATTTTGGAAGTTGAGTAATTAAATTAAACACTCTTTTCAGCAAGAGATCACCTAACATTTCAAAATGAGTGTAAAGAAGGGTGCCTGCATGTGGCTTAGTTAGTTGAGTCCCTGATTCTTGATTTCAGCTCAGGTCATGGTCCCAGGATCTTAGGATTGCGCCCCCATCAGACATCGTGCTGAGCATGGAATCGGCTTGGGATTCTCTTTCTGTCCCTTTCCCTCACTTGCACTCTCTCTTGCTCAAATAAAATAATAAAAAACAGTAAAAAATAAAAAGGTAAAATGAGTGCAAGTCTCCAAGCTCTGATGAAATACAGCAAAATGAAATATATTAATTTTTTGTTTTAGAAGCCAATGGCCTAGCTTCACATGAAGGGACTTATTTTGAATTTGGCATTCTAGAAAACAAAATACATTCATCCACACACAGAAAATCACTAAGTTTCAAATATACCTGTATTGATTATCCTCCTTAATGAATATTTTTAAAATAATTTTTAAAAACCTGTCCTTATTATTTTATTCATAATCATTTAGCTTTTATGAACTCCAGAGTTTCTGACTGAGCTACATATCCGTATATATACAAAGTTATTCATAATATCCAGAGCAGTAAATAATTCAGTTGACATAATCTCCATAGAAAAGTTAATAACTGATTTAACATCAAAAGTAGCTCTGAGTCTTGCCCCACCACACTCTCACCTTTCTCTATCTCCTTACCCCTCTCTAAATATATATACACACACATATATATGCAAAATCATCATAAAAACCTTTAAAAGTAAGTACTATTATCATTCCCATTTTACAGATAAGAAGACCCAAACATAGAAGAGTTAAGTAACATGATACATGTCAAGAAAATAGTTGTACTAATAAATAAACAACAGCTTGAATCTAGGTTGTCCAACTCCAAGACACACTTCTAAAATAATTAGGCTATTTGGAAAGCCCTTTCTCTGCTTCATAAGGAGGAATAATGTGCAGATTTTCCAAATAAATCGGAGTCACTATTAAGATGTTTGAAAGCCACCAATAATGCATTGGTACCTTAGTTGAAGAATGTAACGGTAACATTCCCTGGTTTGATGTACAAATCTTATTAAAATTTACATATGTACATAGCAATAATTATGCCATATAGCAACTGTTATAATGCATTGTAGTTAAAGTACCTTAGAAAACCTATAAATAACGGGAGAAATTTGAATCAAGATAAATGATTAAATCTTCATTCAACAAGAAAATTATAAGACAACTAGTCACCACATTTATGAATACATGTATACTAAAATACATTTCTATTTTTTAATGGTATGTAACAAATATAATTTTAACTTATAAAGTTAATATGCCCTACTTTCCTAAGAGGATGTGAGTTACTTTGTGCTTGGAAATGAGGTGAATTCCTCTGTGGACATCCTATGCTCTGCACAGTACCTGGACTAAAATTGAATAAATGCAATTCTCAGATTTGCATTGCAATAGGGTTCTGAGATTTCTCTTTGTCTTCTACACTTTATTCCACAATCGTGGGGTTAATTAAACTTCTTTTCCTAATTTCTAATTTATATTTTATTAATGATGACATTAAATTAATAGTGATTAAAATAATAGCAGCAATACCTAGAGCTATTTATTGAGAATTTATTAGAGCAAATATTTATTAAGTACTTTATATATTGTCTCATTTGTATTTCCTAATAGCGTGGCAAAATACTTACTGTTATTATGAGTATTTACAGTTGAGAAGTTGAAGAACTTCCTGGACTCACAGCTAATACATTATGGAACTGGTTTTTTCTTCAAATACCATTCCATTCATCATTTTCCTTGTAGACTCATTCACTATGGATAGTGTTTCCCAACTGAGGGTTTCAAGTTGGTGTTCCAGTAAGTTTATGTTTCTAAAATGTATTGAAGCATTGGTTCAATGCTTATCTTTTTGTGTGTATCAATAAAATTATACTTAAATATTTTCTTATAGGAAGGAAAGGTAAGCAGAAGACAGAGACCACTTGTACATTTGTCATTAGTTATCAGCAACAGTCTGAATGAATTCATCACTCAGTTGATTTGTTACTAAGTTGAATACAGCTTACTATAGTGATTATTTTGACTTACATAATTTTAAAATATAGTTTATAATTTGCAAATATCACTTAATTTATACCCATTATAACCACTGATAGACACAAAATTCAATTGATAAAAAAATAAATAAAAATATTTTTAAATTAAATAAAACTACACACTACAGATAGGCAAATATATCCAAACTTTCTTTTTTTTTAAACTTATATAAAGCTAGATTTAGTTTACCTCAAAAGCTGACTATGATATAAGAACTGAGTACAAGTAGTTTATTTCAGGGGTGATCCCAGAAACACTAGAGGCATACAGACTCTCTTGTTATTATTCAGAAATATGGCATTAAAAATAGGTGTGTTATAAATGCTGACTTTCACTTAGTGTATTATCAATTTCTGCTGTTGATTGAGAGAGAACAGAATCTACTGAGTGAAATTTATCCTCTCTCCCACTTCAGTCTCTTGACATCTCTCTCCTCTCTACTTTCCTCCTGACATTCATAGTGTTTTGCCTTCTATCAATATCTCAGGGTTCATTCATTTATTTAAATATGTTTAATAACTTAATAACTGAACTAAAAATATGAGACACTACTGTGAAATAAATTATTTTAACAAGAAGGGGACAGTAAATACTAAAGTTCTTTCAAATTAACAGAAAAAAAACCTAGTAAGTTAGACATTTGAATTTCTTTCATGACCTTAGAAGTCCTTTCTTTGGAGTGGTAAGAGCACTGCAAACACTTGTTTTATAATATTAATGTCTGTTTCACCATATTTTCTATGTAGTCCTATTCTCTTAGAAGATTAAAAATGCAGACAAATCTGGGCAAAATTGAAAGATTTCAGGAATAAGATCATCGTACCTAAGAGAATGCTCAATAATCAATATCTTGATCATGCAGCTAATTTTTCATATGTTAATGTCCACTATAAAAACTATTATGCTTCCCCTTTAATTTGTTCATCTTTTATTAATCTCTTCTCTACCCCTTTAATTCTTGCTCTGTAAAGAATTCTTTATTGTCTACACATTCTTGTTCAGAAAATATGGCATTGTTCATTTTAATAGTATAGGAACTCTTATTTTTGTTTCTCTCCTTGAACCCTACCTAGAATGTCCTCTAAGAGTCCTTTTTGTTTTCCTTATTCACATCATGTCAAATATGTTATTTGTACTTTTGTTATTTGTTTCTCGATTTTCATAATTTTGGTCTCATGTTTAATCTTTTTCCTGTCTATGCACTCTATTAAAAATTATTGGAAAAACCATTTTACTATTTGAAGCCCTAGTTTTTAATATTTCCACTGAAAACAATTCGATTACAGCACTTTGACCATGCCCCACTCCTGTATTTTGACATAGGATATATGACTTCCTTTCCTTTGGAAATTCTCCACCTTATTTCCATAGTTTTGGATGTTTGTTTTTAATGTAGACAGATGCATCTCAGTTTTTATGCAGATTTAAACACATACAAGATAGGCAAACTTTTATTGGCCTCAGGAGCTTTTTTACTAAAATGGAAATTAAAATGACAGAATCTATGTATGATCCCAGGAGCAGAGCATGGCATAGAATAAGCACAATGGGGATGAGGAAGAAGATGATTAGGTACACAGAAACCGATGACTTAATACAGTTAGAAAAGTGCTATCGACTGGTTTTGATTTGTCCTACCAAATTACTTATCATGACGATGAAATACTATTAAAATGGAAATTATGATACATGAGAGCCATTTTATAAGTTTTCTTTCATTTTCTTCCTATCTCCCTTGTAATATTATACAAATTTTAACATTTATGTTGGACTTTTTAACTCATTAAGTGCATACGTGTTTCCTTACATGTACTTTAAAAAGCAATTTTGAATTCTGTGTTCTGATTGTTTACAATATCTGGTTTGCTTTTATTTCTTGTGTTTTTCTCCACTATTTTCATAGTTTAATGTAATTTTCTGGAAAAGAAGGATGAATAGATTGAGCTCAATGTGAATCCAGGAGGAGGGTTATGATATATTTTATTTTTTATTTTTATTTATTTATTTACTTATTTATTTTTAATGTTTCAAGTTTTTATTTAAATTTCAGTTAACATATAGTGTAATATGAATTTCAAGAGCAGAATTTAGTGATTTATAGTATCTATTTTGCTTTTGATTTTTGACTTTACATATAACTATTATCTTTTTGATGACTGTCAAAATTAAAATAATGTTTATTATGTGTGTGTATATTCATGTCTGTGTGTATACAAACTTTGTGATAAAAGTTATTTCCCTTTCTAGTATATATTTGTTTGTGATTCCAAAGACCCATACATAGTATATTTTACTACCCAAAATAATATTAATCATTTCCCAAATATAAATTTCAAAATTATTGAAATACATATTTTTTATATTTAAAAGCATGGTGTACTCTCATGCTTTGTAATTTTCTCATCTTTCCTGTTATTTTATTCTGACAGTGTAATTATTGTTTGCTTTTTTCATTCTGTTTTCTTTACCTTTATTTCCTAAGGAAACTTTATTTTGCAAACCTACAGAGTTTAAGGTGTTGACTAATTTTTGTTTTAACAGATCTTACTCTTTTTTTTCCTTCTCTTTCACTCCGTGTTCTCCTGGCTATTCAGAATATAATAATAACTATGGTGGGGCTGCTATATTTGAATGTATTATGAATAATGCGGTTGTGATGTGCTGTGAGGTCATCCATGGTAGCTCAAATAGATCAATTTAGTGAAAATTAGTACTCTCAGCACTTTCTGTGCATTATTTTATTTGATTGTTAAAGTGAAATTATTATACCCATGAAAAATATTAGGAATTTGAAGATCCTTACTGAGTGTAAACAGTTTTCACAGTATCAAATACTGAGTAAGATAGAATGGGATTTCTAGATGTCTGCCTTATTCCAAAGATTGTTTTTTTTTTCCTGGCACTCCATATTTTCTTTTTAATTTTTGTGTTTGCATATTGCTTCTATATTCTAAAATTCCTAAATATTCAATGTCTTCATTATAGGAGCCAATATTATCCATATTTATTGATGTTTAATAGCTACCCTCCATGTAAACATAAAAATGTTTTAAATGTTGTCCATAATATCGATGACAATACAGATATCATCCTTAAATTAAAATATTTTAACTCCTACTTTTTTGACACTATACTCTCCACACTTGCTTTATTTTTGAGTTGTTACTTTCTCAGAGTATTTTTATTATTGTCAGGTCATCATTTCATTCTTAAATAAAATGAAGAAAGAAATAGACTTTACCTGCTGTATAATCTGCACATATTCTCTATAGTTTCTAGTTCTTTTCCCTTTTGTTTCTAGGATAAATTTTGCTGTTGCTCTGAAGGTTCACAGGATCTTATGACTGCAAGCATGGCCCATGGGACCATTCCAGTAAACCTCCCACCATGTCCCATGCATCAAAAACCCACTGTGACATTTTTTCCCTTTATATGTGCTTTACTAGTTGCCACTTATTTTAAGTTTTTTTCTTTTCTTTCCTTTTGTCTTCCCTGTCTTCCTGTGAATGAACCAAAATGGTACCAGCAATGTTTATTTTCTCTTATTCTTCTTCCCTTCTTCAGCTATTATATTTTCCACTCTCCAGTCCACTTCAAACTTCCAAGTTTCCTCCAATATTTTTTACAATTAACATTTTCAACCTTACGGCACATGAGAATTATTTTCTGAGTGATTTTAGGTAAGTTCTATAAAAAATTTATTTCCATTTTCATTTAGTTTCATTCAGTGTGCTCTTAGTTTTATTGAATGTGCCCAGCCAAAAACACACAAATAAGTGACAGTTAGTAAAATAGTGTGTATCATAGTTATTTGTTATAAGTTTCTGTGATAAATCATGGTACTGGGAATATTTCTCTAGTGAACGAGGCATACTCTCAGTGCAAACACATGCTCTTAGTCACATTATGCTCAATGTACCTGGCATCGTTGCAAGAGCCCAGATGTATCTGTTGAATAAGCAATGCATGAGTGATTTAAAAAAAAATCAAATCTGAGGTTATGACTCATAAATGAATACACTCTAGGGCTACAGACTAATACTGGCCATTTCACCATTAATATTACATATTTTTGAGGGAGAGGAGAACTGGTTCTAGTCTGTCTTGGGAAATAGTGAGATTATTTTGCTATAATTCCATTGCATTATATGACAAAACTATTTATTTTAGATAATTATATAATCCTATACATCCAGATATGTAGTGTCACATAAAAATTTACTAGCTTTTAAGTAAACATAATACTCCATGTCATCTTTTCAGATAAACTCATGGCTATTATTTCTCATTATTTTACTTGTTTTTTTATTTTATTTTTATGCGTATAATTAATAGAATAGTGATTGGTGAAAATCCATTAATATGAGAATATGATAATACATTACAAATACTGGAAAGTTGTAAATGACACCAAAAATAGAAAATAGACATTTTTTTGTTTCTAAGTCAATGTGCTGTAAAGAGAAAAGTAGCAATAAATAAAATAATAGAAATAAGAATATTTTTGTTTTATGTTTATTTGGCTATTATAATTTATAATCTACATAACGCCATAGAAGATATATTTGTTATTTGAATAAGTCACCCCCCAAGAAACATACAAATCTTTTACATAAGTTTTATATTAACATGACAACTAGAACACTCACAATTAGAAACTTGTTTATGACCAGATTTTATGAGTTAGCCTCTTGCTTTAAATCTTCAGTAGCTTTTTTTTGTTTTTTTCTCATCAAACTATTGTCTTTAGTTGATTAAAATTATAAAGTATACATACATCCTAAATTTTTTAATCAAATTCATTTAATTGAGCAAAAAATTATAGTTCCTTCCAATTATTTTTATTAAAAATAAAAGAGGAAAAAGAAATAAAACCTACCTAGTTTTTTCTTGTAAGATAAGCTCTTTCACATTAAAAGAAGTGGACACTAAAAGTACAGGAAGGGAGGTTCATTTTAATGATTGAAGTGATAACATAGGACATAGAACATATTCAGAGCATAGCTTCAATGAGAGCAGAGTCAGTGTTTCCTATTTGTCTGAAATAAGAGAAAATATATTTGTTCTCTGGTTCCTAATATAGGCTATTTTATTGGTCTAGGCATGCTTTGCTACCTTCTTTAGTGCTCTGCCATTGTAAGTGGCTCAGCTGTTTGCTATTTCTGTTTCTTAGTCTTCTGCTGCCACTGACTCATGCTAGTTTGAACTTCCCACAAGTCAGTGTGGTTCATTGTATTAATGTTCTAAATATTCACTGTCTCAACTTGCCATGTCTTTTCTATGGGCCTCTCAATAGGAAAACTACACATACCTGCTTTCTTGACCACAACTATGCCATACCACTTGTTTGTCCAATGTAATGTGAGTTAGAAGTACAGCGTATCACTTAGAAGCCAGATGCTGCTTTAAATTAGAAAGTTGTTCAATATACCTTTCTTTCCCCTATACCAAGAGACAAGCAGTGTTCAAACAGAGGTTTTTCCATCAATCTATCTCCCAAACTGAAGAAGAAACGGAGCAAATCACTAGTCAACCACAATGGACATGTACCACGAGCAAGAAATTCTTTAGTATTATTTTATGACACTGAGATGTTGGGGTGATTAGCTATCATAGAAAAATACAGGCTATCATGATAAAGAAATCATGAGATCAGTTGCTTAGTCATCAATGTAAGCAATTTATCTTGGATGGAGCTTTTTCGCTATACCAGTCTTTGGGTTGGTAGTCAGCCTATATATAGATTGGCTACTTTTTAGTCACTCATCTAACCCTAGTTAGCTATAGCCCACAAAGGGGATTCAAGTAGTAACATACATGATGATGTAGTCATAAATAATATCTCAGAGGTGAGCTGTGGGCATGGTACACATGACTTTAAAAGAAAGTCACTTAAATGGGAAACCAGCTTGCCTATTCAGTATAGATCCAGAAATGCATGCAATGATTTGAAAATATAGATGTATATTCTAGAGAAAAGTGAATTCAGATATTTAGCTGTAGATACATTGCCAGAAAAGAAGTTTTTTTTTAATTTAGAAAATAAATCCCTTCTTAATTCCAACTATATCAATGTGTTAAATGTTACTGTGACATAATTTTAAAATCCATGCAACAAATTTTAATCTGCAGATTACATTTATAATGCAATCCTGTCTATTCTTCTTTGTGAAATTAAATGTCACTGAAAGTAGTTTCAATGTGACATTTATTCAAGTGGCTACTACTGTGCTACACTGAAATATATTTTTAATGTACTAGGATATAGAACTGTAGAAAATAAAAAATCACTAATTACTCTTTGAAAACATCCACACTTAACATGTTTACAAATTTTCATTCACTCAGTCATTTGATCATGACTTCATTTGTTCAAGGAATGTGTACCGAGTGTTTCTTGGTGTGTCAAGGAACTGTGCTAACTCAACAAAAAGCATCAGTGAAAAATGTACCTGCCCATATGCAGGCAGTTCTTTCAGCATTAACTGTCATTAAACGAATAAACATAAACATCAGCATTCTATTAATTTTTATGTACATTCCATCAGTCATCTTCATTTTAACTAAAATTTTCAGTCAATGAGGCCAAAATTAAAAATCTAAGCAGAAACTAGATCCTAATTATTTAAACCACAAAAAAAGAAATGATAATTATTTGATGTGATATAAACGTAACTATCACTACAAAGGCAATCATATTACAATATATAAATGTATCAAATCAACATGTTATACACCTATAATTACACTGTGTTACATGTCAAACATATTGTAATACAGAAGAGTCAAACGAATCAGAAGAAAACAACCAGAAAGTGTGATAAACATATATTTTTCACTACAAAGAATAACAAGAGTACTGAACAATAATAATTAAAGTGATGGAAGATCTTTAAAAATTAAAAAGAGATAAAAAAGGATGTTATATATAATGATGAGCAAATAAAATAGAGCAAGGCAATATAAAGTCTGAGAACGTCAGGTTTTTGTCAGAAAAGGAAAACTCAAAAGTTGATTTTGGATTTGGAACAGTTTTAAAAAATGAGGAGTTCAAGAGGTGGCTATACCTGAATCAGAATCAAAATAAGTCTTGACTTAGTGGGATAAAATTAATTATGCTTATCCCAAAACTTTTTCATAAATTATGTTTCCTTTGATAATAGAACCAGATTGCTATATACTTGGAAGTAAGAGAAAACCTCAGCATTTTGTTATAATAAACCATACCACAAACATTCCAAATATGATAAAACTAACAGTGTATTGGATTTAACACTATAACTTGTTTGCATTTGGCAAGCTTATATGCACTCTATTATATTGTTTTGTCTCTGAACACTTAACTCTTGTTCTAAAAGGAGCAACTCAGCATATCTTTCCAGCCAATCTAATACAATTGGATTTTGATAGATATTTGAGTGGAAAAGATAACTTGGGACAACATTCTTGTCTGACAAACCTTGTCATCAACTATTTATAAGTGGCAAGGTTAGAAATCCACTGTTCCTAAGGAGAAATGACACCAATACTATTTCATTAGTTCCTATTTTATTTTTTCTATAGCCTGATTGAGTTTGCTGAATGTATTGTGCAATAAACACATAGTCTTGAGTTATTTTTATTATAAAAAATGAGCATTTTGTCTAGAAAAAGCAATCTAGTAAAAAACATTGTAAACTAATTATCTATTTAAACAATATTTTAAAGAGGTATTTCATTAGATATAAATGAAGTGTAAGCCTGTAGATCATCTCTTAAATAGCTAACTGTGAAAAAAATTTAAGTACTTGCCTAAAACTTTACACATAATGATGTGATTTTATTTCAGTCAGTTTTTATAAAAATAAAAGTTTTCATTGGATTTAATGTGAACTTAATTTAATTTAATATATCCAATTATTTTAGAAAGCCTAAATTTAGCTAATGTTTCCCATACTTAGGTACACTGTTTAAATACTTAGTAAAATGATTTTTTTATATATAAGATTCAGAGAAATTGTTTCTTCTTTAAAGAAAATGTTACAGCTATTCTTTTCTTTATTTTATACTTGAATTAAGTCAGTGGTTGAGAATACAGATATCTGTCCTTTTTAATTATAGAAGTCCACATCTTGAGGGAGGTAAACTGTTGCCTGATTAACCTGAGATATTCTAGGTCTGCCAACATGGGCACACAAATTTCAGGATCCTGGCTACCCTTCCAACTTGGGCAATTAGTTTTTGCCTTCCTTAGTTCTCCTTGCCATCCAAGTTAATGCTCTCTTTAAAGCTTCTATTCTGCAGTATTGTATAGCCTTTAGAATTATCCTATAATGTGCCTTTGTTTCATTTTTTAAAAATTCACCAGTTGCCTTCAACAAAGTGGGTTTAGAAGGAATATACCTCAACATAATAAAGGCTATATATGAAAAACCCAAAGCTAATATCATCCTAAATGGGAAAAAAAAAAAAAAACCTGTCCATTCTTACCACTGTTATTTAACGTAGTATTGGAAGTCTTTGCCATAGCAATCAGACAACTAAAGGAAATAAAAGACATCCAAATCAGCAAGGAAGAAGTCAAACTTTCATTATTTGCAGATGACATGATACTATATGTAGGAAATCCAAAGAGGCTACACCAAAAAAACTGCTAGAACTAGTAAAGGAATTCAGTAAAATCATAGGATACAAAATCAATGTACAGAAATCTGTTGCATTTCTATGCACCAATGATGAAGTAGCAGAAAGAGAAATCAAGGAATCAGTTTCATTTATAATTCCACCAAAAACAATAAGACATATAGGATAACCCTTACCCAAAGAGGTGAAAGACCTGTATTCTGAAACATATAAGACACCGGCTAAAGAAATTGAAGATGATGCAAAGAAATGGAAAGGCAGTTCATGGACATGGATTGGACAAGCAAATATTGTTAAAATGTCTATACTACTGAAAGCAATGTACACATTTAATACAATCCCTATCAAAATACCACAAGCATTTTTCACATGGCTAGAACAAACAATGCCAAAATTTGTATGGAGCCACAAGGTACCTTGAATAACCAAAGCAATCTTAAAAAAGAAAAACAAAGCGGTAGGCATCACAATTCTGACTTCAAGTTATATAGCAAAGGTAGTCATCAAGACAGTATGGTACTGGCACAAAAATAGACACATAGATCAATGGAACAGAAAAGAAAACCCAGAAATAAGCCCACAATTATATGGTCAATTAATCTTGGATAAATCTGGAAAGAATCCAAAAGAAAAATTCTCTTCAAAAAATGGTGCTGGGAAAACTGGACAGCAACATACAAAGGAATGAACTTTCTCACAACATATACAAAAATAAATTAAAAAAGAATGAGAGACTTAAATGTGAGAACTGCAACCATAAGTCCTAGAAGAGAACATAGGCAGTAACCTCTTTGACATCAGCCATAGCAAGTTCTTTCTAGATACTTCTCCAGAGGCAAGGAAAACAAAAGCAAAAATAAACTATTGGGACCACATCAAATAAAAAGCTTCTGTAGAGCTAAGAAACCAATCAACAAAACTGAAAGGCAACCTACAGAATGGGAGATGATATTTGCAAATGATATATCCAATAAAGGGATAGTATCCAAAATAAATAAAGAACTTAAAAAACTCAACACCGAAAATATGAAGAATCCAATAAAAATAGGCAGATGACATGAATAGGCATTTTTTCAAAGGAGATATACAGATGGCCAACAGACATATGAAAAGATGCTCAACATTACTTGACAGGGAAATGCAAATCAAAACTACAATGATATAACACCTTAAACCTGTCACAGTGGCCAAAATCAACAATACAAGAAACAACAGGTGTTGGTGAGGATGTGGAGAAAGGGGAACTGTCTTGCTCTATTGGTGGGAATGCATTCTGGAGTAGCCACTGTGAAAAACAGTATGGAGATTCCTCAAAAAGTTAAAAATAGAAATATCCTACAATCTAGCAATCACACTACTTGGTATTTATCCAAATACAAAAATACTAATTCAAAGGGATACAAACACTCAGATGTTTATTGTAGTATTATTTACCACAGCTAAATTATGGAAACAGCTCAAGTGTCCACTGATAGATCAATGAATAAAGAAGAGTGATATCTATAGATAGAGATTTAACTTGTTAATATGCTAATATTAAACTAAGCAAAGTGAGTCAGTCAGAAAAAGACAAATACCATATGATTTCCATCATATGTGGAATATAAGAAACAAAGCAAAGAAGCAAAGGCGAAAAAAAGGAGAGAGAGTGGAAAACTAAGAAAAAGACTCTTAACTGTAGAGACAAACTGGTGGTTACCAGAAGAGAAGTGAGCAGCGGTATAGATTAAATACGTGATGGGGATTAAGGAGAGCAATTGGCTGTGATGAGCACAGGGTAACATATGGAAGTGTTGAATCACTATACTGAACACCTGAAACTAATATTACACTGTATGTTAACTAATATGAATTTAAATGAAAACTTAAAAACAATTTACCAGTTGAATCTTGCTTCCAGTCTTAAGGTATAAAGAAATCTCTTAAGATAAACGTTCTCATTGCTGTGTATTTTAACGCTATTTGAAAAAGAGGCTATGCTAAACAACTTTGGTCTCACTTGTAGCCTATCAATCAATAAATGGAAGGATACAAAGCCCATTTTAATGACGATTCTGAATTTTCCTCTTCTATAATTGAATAATTCATGCTTTTATTAAATAAAAACATCTCTAAATAGGTCATTTCTCTAGATACTTTTAGAAACAAAAGTAGTAAGATGTACTTGTGGTAGTCATGCTTAAAATAGAAAAAAATGTCTAAAAGATGAATACTTTTACAAAGAAGAGTGGACAATTAAGGTGAAATTATTAGAGAGAACAGATGTCTGACATAATAAAAATCTGTATTGTAAAGATACAGATTTACATCTGTAAAACCATGTTCAATTACTTTGAAACACATATAATAATCTGAGTCAAAAACTAATTAAATGAATCCTTATTAGTTATACTGAAGAGCTAAGGATCATTTACAGTTAGGTTAGACAAAGTTTCATACTTAAAAACAGTAGGTAAATATGTCTTCTTTAATTTTTTTATATTGTGAATGCACAACACACTTTGCAAGCTAATGTTGGTAAGACAAATAATTCATCAATGAATTAAACTAAGCAGAATAAATAACATCAGAGTCTAATATATGTATTTTAAGACACTGAGGTACCCAGGGCAATTTTATTTTTAAAATAACTCAAAGATAAATTTAGGGATAATGTAACATTTTGCTTGCCTTCAGCTGTGAGAAACAAAAAGCCTTTTTTAAAAAGACTTGGAGGGGGGTGCCTGAGTAGTTCAGTTAGTTAAGCGTCCTACTCTTGATTTCTGTTCAGGTCATGATCTCATGGTTCATGAGTTTGAGCCCTCTGTCAAGCTCTGTGCTGGCAGCTCGGAGTCTGCTTAGGATTCTCTCTCTCTCTCTCTCTCTCTCTCTCTCTGCTTCTTCTCTCTCTATCCCTCCCCCACGTGTGCTTTCTCTCTCAGAATAAATAAATTAACTGTCAAAAAAATAAAAAAAGACTTGGAGGAAAATTGAAATATTATCACTTATAGCAGGACAATCAAATGAAGGGCAAGTACAGATATCACAAATCTGGGCCCTAGCTCTGTGTCTCAATGTTTCCTCTGTTGCACCTTGTTTATCATGCCAGTCTTGTCTCAGACTAATTGTTTTCATGTTTGCAAGATGCTATTATCAGAACCTAGCACTATTGGGTCTCTTTTTCAAATCTAGTGTGAAAGAGAGGAGGCTTCTTTAATAACCACGAGATGAAAACTTATTTTTCCATTTGGAACAGGACAATATAGGATATGTACTTACCTTTAACTAGTAACATTTATGTTGGGAATACTATGTCCTATGTCCCAAGTAAACTTAGCCTATTTCTAGATTAATGACAGACAAATGTGACTGTTTAGACTGATCAGGACCCACTTCTGGACTGGAAAATACATTTAGCTTCTTTTGATTTACGAGGCCTCTGTAGGGGAAGAATGGTCAATTGGTAGCATTGGGTTTCTTTCTGAAAGAAGATGGAACTAAATGCCAGGTTAGCAACCAATACTATCTACTACAGAGGGGATTTTATATCTTTATATTAATTTTTTAATGTTTTTTTGAATTTTATTTTTGAGAGAGAGAGACAGCGTGAGCGGGGAGGGGGAACAGAGAGAGAGGGGGACACAGATTCTAAAGTAGGCTCCAGGCTCTGAGCTGTCGGCACAGAGCCTGATGTGGGGCTCAAATTCATGGATGGTGAGATCATGGACTGAGCTGAATTCGGACGCTTAACCAACTGAGCCGCCCAGGTGCCCCTATATCTTTATATTAAAGAAAATACAGAATAAAGGGACTCAGGAGGAAGTAAGTGGTTTCATAAGTTTCTGAAATTTGCAATAATTACAGTGTGTTGTCAGAAATATATAAAAGTTTATTATTTTTTTAAATATTTATTTTTGAGAGAGAGAGAGAGAGAGAGACAAAGACAGAGACAGAGACAGAGTGTGAGCAGAGCAGGGACAGAGAGAGAGGGAGAGACAGAATCCAAAGCAGGCTCCAGGGTCTGAGCTGTCAGCTCAGAGCCCGACGTGGGGCTAGAACTCACAGACCACGAGATCATGACCTGAGCCGAAGTCAGATGCTTAACCAACTAGGCCACTCAGGCACCCCAACATTTTATTATTTTTTCAACAAATATACTTCTATTTAATATGTGTTATGCAATCATAGATAATCATAGATAATATAAAGATAAATATGGTAACTTAGCGCAGGTAGTTTACGGAAGTAGAAAGTGTTCACAATAGAATAATATAGTATTTTCTACACCAACCTGTGACACAAACCTTCTTCTATAAACTACTGCAGTGATGCAGTGAGTGTACTCATATTATTTTGTGACCCTGTTCCCTTTGATCATCATTGGTGATGTGCTTATCTTGGGTGCTTACCTGATTTGAATAAGAACATGAATTTACCCCATTTCCTCCTCACTTGTCTGATAGCTTACATCTAGGAATCTACTTCAGGACATTAAGCAATAAAATTGGATTTGGAAGTGAGTCTTTGTGTGCTTAAACTACAAAAAAAAGAAAAAAAAAGTGTCAAATCATGTTGACCAGAAAAGAAAAATAAGCCTTTGTGCAATGAGAGAGAAAAGAAACACAAATTTGGAAAGGATATGCAAGGATGAACCACAAACACAAGACTGAGAGTTAATTTTGATGTCATTTGCTTTCTTAGCCATAGTTTTTCCTTAGCCCTAGCCTCACTGTGATCCTTAAACCACACTAATATCATGTTTTTATAAATTAACTGTTTTGCTTAATCTTGAGTCTCACTTCTGTAACTAGTGGTGAACTGATTCTTAAATAATATAGAACACATGTGCAAATAACTATGGTTATATTCGTGATGTACTTCAGGCATTTCACATAGATTCTGAGATATTATGTGGGAAAGTTTATTTAAGCTATTATCTCAGGGACAATCAATGCCCTAGCTGGATATTGCCAATCCATATCTATAATTAATCACAAAGACTACACTCAGGTAAGTAACTATTACAAGTTTTTCAACTATATGTCCTGTATAAAAGAAAATAGAGTAAATTTCAAAACACATCTGGATCTAATGTTCAGGATAAATAAATGTGAACCTGTATTTAAATAGAGTGCATATTTGCATTTGACATGGCACTACACATAGAAAATCGTAAAGACTCCACCAAAACAAAACAAAACTCTTGGACGTAATAAGTGAATTCAGTGAAGTTGCTGAATACAAAATTAATACCCAGAAATTGATTGCATTTCTATACACTAATAACAAAGTAGTAGAAAGAGAAATTAAGAAAACAATTCCATTTATAATTGTATAAAAAAGAATATAAAATGCCTTGGAATAAACTTAACCAAAGATATGAAAAACCTGTACTCTGAAAACTATAAAACACTGATGAAGAAATTGCAGATGACACAAATGGAAATATATTCCATGCTCATGGATTGGAAGAATTAATATTGCTAAAATATCCACACTGTCTAAAGCAGTCTACAGATTCACTGAAGTCTCTATCAAAGGAGCAACATTTTTCACAGAACTAGAACAAATAGTACTAAAATTGTATGGGATCACAAAAGACTCCCAATAGCCAAAGCAGTCTCGAGAAAGAAAAACAAAGGAGGTATCACAATTCCAGATTTCAAGATATACTACAAAGCTGCAATAATCAAAACAGTATGGTACTGGCACAAAACCAGACACAGGGATTATTATAACAGAATAGGGAGCCTGGAAATAAACCCACACTTACATGGTCAATTAATCTTTAACACAAAAGAAGCAAAAATATACAATGGGGAAAAGGCAGTCTCTTTAATAAATGAAGGGAAAATTGGACAGCTACATTAAAAAAAAAAAAGAAACTGGACCACTTTCTAACACCATATACAAAATGGATTAAAGATCTAATGTGAGACCTGAAAGCATAAAAATCCTAGAAGGGAACACAAGCAGTATTTCTCTGGCATTGGTCATAGCAGCATTTTTCTGGAAGTATATGATAAGGTAAGGGAAATAAAACCAAAAACAAACTATTGGGACAACATCAAAATAAAAAACTTTTGCACAGTGAAGGAAACCATCAACAAAGCAAAAAATGAAACTATTTAATGAATCAAAGATATTTACAAATGATATATCCAATGATGAGTTAATATCCAAAATAAAAAAGAAATTTATACTACTCAACACCAGAAAAACAAACATTCCAATTAAAAAATGGGCAGAGGACCTGAATAAACTTTTTCCGATGAAACCATACAGATAGCCAACAGACACAAGAAAAGATGTTCAACATTACTCATCATCAGGGAAAGGCAAGCCAAAACCACAATGAGATACCTCACCTTACACATGTTGCAATGACTAGAAACAAAAGTCAAGAAATAACAAGTGTTGTAGAGGATGTAAGGAAAATGAACACTGTGTACTGTTGATGAGAATGTAAATTGTCACAGCCACTATGGAAAACAGTATGGAGGTTCCTCAAAAAATTATTATATATTATCCAATATATTATTATATATATCCAATATATTATATTATCCAATAATTCCACTACTGGGTATCTACCCAGAGAGAATGAAGACACTAACTGAAAAAGATATATGCACCTCCATGTTTATTGCAGCATTATTTATAATAGCCAAGATATGGAAGCAAACCAAGTGCCCATTAATAAAAAAAATGGATAAGGAAGATGTGGTACACACACACACACACACACACACACACACACACACACACTGAAGCATTATACAGCCATAAAAAGGATGAGATTGTACCATTTATGACAACATGAATGGAGCCAGAGAGTATTATGCTTAATGAAATAAGTCAGTCTGAAGGAACAAATACCATATGATTTCACTCATATGTGGAATCTAAAAGTAACAAATGAATAAACAAACAAAAGAGGAGAATCAGATTTATAAATACAGAGAACAAACTGATGATTACCATAGGGGAGTGGGTTGGGAGATGGGCAAAATGGGTGGAGGGGAGAGGGAGATACAGGCTTTAAGTTATGAAATGAGGAAGTCATAGGAATAAAAGGCACAGTTTAGGAAATACAGTCGATGGCATTGTAATAGTGTTGTATGGTAACAGTTGGTAGCTACACTGGTGGTGAGCATAGCATATTGAATAAAGAAGCTGAATCACTATGTTGTACAGATGAAACTAATGTATGTTGTGTGTCAGCTATAACTCAAATAAAAAAGATTTAAAAATATAGGAAGAATATATTTTTCCAAGCTCTTATTACTCCTTTAGATAGCCACTAACATAGCTAAACATAATATTTATAGCTCCTTGTCTCTATCTACATGGTAGGATTTCACTTCCTGGCCCCTTTACACTTGGGTAGGTAAACTGACTAGCTTCAGCAAGGAGTTGAAAGTGAAAGGACATGCATACCTCTGGGCCTAGTACTCTTCCAACTTCTCCATGGGCACCAACGGTACTTGAGATGGTCACTCCCCCTTCAACATGTATCCCTGGGAGAAGGTGATGTGCTGAGCCGTGTACTTATTGGTTGAAATTAAGTAACTGAATCTTTCACAACTTGATTGTGAAAATTTAGGGAACATTTTTAATAACCAATAAGTCACAAATTTTACTACGTTTTCTTTCCCATGGTTTGAAAAGACAAGCAGAGTTTTCATTTTTAGATGACGACTTGCAACACAGATGGGACATATTAGTTTAAACATGTATAATGCTTAAAATCACTTCACGGGAAAAATTCAGCCAAAATCCCTACGTGTCTTTGAAAAAGCTTCATCTCTGATTGATGTGTACAATTGATTTTTGTTTAAGTGTATTTAACATTTGAGAAGCTATTCATCAATGAAACAAACAGCACAATGAAAGATCAGTCCTCTGAGTCTCATGTAGCAAGGGGAAAAATAAACCCAACTGTGAAAAAACTTGAGTGAGGCAGAATAAACTAAGTAAAGTTCATCTTCCATCTGGATCTATTATTCAATATTTTAAGCCATCTTCTGGATAGAAAGGAGAGAAAGAAATTCACACTATTACAAAGGTGTTATTTGTTAAATATTATCTGCACTAACACAATAAAGGTTTCCTACTCAAGAGAATTTGATACATTGTTAATTCAAAGAAAAACAGAATTAATTATATTAAATCTGCAGAAAAAGCATGCTTCCTGACTTTTCAGATGTAGTCCAAAAATAATTTAAAGTTGGGATAAACAAAAGGAAGTTTATCATTGGTTTTTTCTAGTTATTTGTAAAAAACACACATAAGATCACATTTACTCATTTTTAAAACATTATAAATCTTTTTTCCCTATATCATATGCTCTGTGAAATTAAAAGCATCCTACTATGACCTTTTTAGTATTCTGTAATTTGATTCGCTTGCCATGCCCAACTTTCCCTGTTTACCACCCAACAAACCGGTGATTGGAACAGACAACCAGTCAAAATGGAGAATATTGAAAAGGTCAAAACAGTCGTATTTTCTGTACAATTTTTCAGGACAAGAAGGAATATTTACATTTTGAATATGCTGCAGATGACAAAGTGTCAAAAGAAATAAAAGTGGGTGAGATTGCATTCAGCTCATGATAACAAACATAAAAGCCAAAGAGACCCAAGAATGTGTTACAATAGGTAGTAATCCCTGTGTTTTATTATTCTGGATGTTTCAAAATAGGCCTTCGTGTCAATATGTCAAAAGTAACTGACACTTAAGAAGGACAAGAGGAAACAGTGCCTTAATTGAATTAAAACAAATGTTCTCCAATTGAATTAAAAATAAATAAGAGAGAGCTGGGCAGACCATTAACGCATGTATTTTTAGAGTGGGAAAATCATTGTACAGTTAACGTATGTATAACTAGCCAGTTTTCTGATACGAATTTTTGTATTTCTGCTTGTTAAGTGAAGCTAACATGCTTTCTATGAACACCTTTTAAAAATATATTTAATTTGCCTGAGTACACTTTATATGCTTTCAAATCATAGAAGTTCAGTACAGGCTGTCAGAATCCAGTATTTTATGGAGTTAGTACATTGACCGTCTTACTTATAAGTATGGTTTTAGTGTTTAATATGTTCCTATTACTATTTGACTGTTTTCTGCAAAGTTGTGATACCAGTCTTATTAAGACATAAGACAAGTTAAAAAAGGTAAAATGCCTTTTTTACCAATGCCTGGGTGCCTCAGTTGGTTGTGTGTCCAATTCTTTTTTTTTTTTTTTT
>CM053566.1:47086084-47143531 GCA_028646485.1 Cryptoprocta ferox | reverse complement strand
TGACAGCTTTGTAGTAGAGTCTAAAGTCTGGGATTGTGATGCCTCCCGTTTTGGTTTTCTTCTTCAGTATTACTTTGGCTATTCGGGGTTTTTTGTGGTTCCATACGAATTTGAGGATAGTTTGTTCCAGCTTTGAGAAGAATGCTGGTGCAATTTTAATTGGGATTGCATTGAATGTGTAGATTGCTTTGGGTAATAAATTTAATAGTAAATTTTTAATAGAGTATCCCCCAAAAATATCTATAGGTGCTTAAATATGTGTAGCTAAATGAAATACAAGAGAAAAATAAATGCTGATATCATGTCTAAATATTTTTAAACTATTTGGAATAAATGAATGAAAACGAAAAATAAATAGGGAACATTAGATTTCAGAAAATGATGTTTGCTTCCCATCAGACTAAAGGCAGGAGCTTAAAAGCACTAAATTCACATCTTAATTTTTAAAAAAAATTTTTTAACATTTATTTATTTTTGAGAGACAGATCATGATCAGGGGAGGGGCAGAGAGAGAGGGACACACAGATTCAGAAGCAGGCTCCAGGCTCTGAGTTGTCAGCACAGAGCCCGATGCGGGGCTCATGAACTGTGAGATCATGACCTGAGCCGAAGTCAGATACTCAACCGACTGAGCCACCCAGGCGCCCCTAAATTCACATCTTTAAAAGGGATACAGGGAACTACTTTTTATAGTTTGGTACAAAATAATTTAAAACGTTTTGTTAAAAACAATCAACAGAAAAATTGGCAAAGGTTACCAATACATAGTTTGTATAACAGGAAGTACAAATGCTAAATAAGCATAGGATATGTGTAAACCTACTGAAAGATAAACATTCAGCTTTTAAAAATACATAAAAATAATAATTCAAGTAGACGAGGTATATCTCCTAGAAGCAATGGTAGAAAACAAAAATTGAGAAAGACGAGCATCACGATAATTGCCAGGGAATATGTAGAAAATTATAAGTTTGATGTCTCACAAAAGTTTAAATCTCTTGATTCAAAATCTGATTTTATCCTAAAGTATTTCAATTCCCTTAATATTTAGTCCTATTATTAAAATTTATGCTAACCTGTAACCTTGTAATAAATCTATCGTAAGCTGAGGAAACTCTAAATGGTTCCCAAAAGTTTACAAACAAAAAGACCTAAAATGATGACTCATACACTTGAAAAATTACCTACTGCATTTTGGATAATGCATGCCAATCATTTGTAGGTCTTAATCTTCTACTCTTTAGTGTGAACAATTTTCTCCAGAGGCTAGCCTTGAGTTCATGGGGTTTATAGCAGGAAAGCACAGAAACTTTGCTTTTGTGAAGATTCATGAAAAAGAAATGGGTGAAAATGTGCCTGCCTTTGGGGAAGCAGTTGTCCACCCTTATGCTCTAAACTCGGGCTGGCATTTAAAAATTTAAGGAAAGCCTGTAACCATACTGCTTTTCCCCTAGGTGCTGAAGTTAATGTTCTGATTTGAGTAATTGCTCAGTCCTCACACACACACATACACAACAAAAATTTAAAAAGGAAAAAAAAAAACTGTCTTTCTACTGCTTGAAACTTTATCCCCCTAGAGGAATCTCCCTGTACTAGAATCATCTGGTCTGAGATATAGACAAGAGTATAGTTTAGCCATTTCTCTATAGTGTTGTGAGAATCATCAATATCTACTGAGTAGTATTATTTCCCAAACTCAAAATAAGAACAGCTCTAAGGAGTAAAAGATAATTCTTCAAAAGAGAATGAAGAAATATTAAATGCATATGCATTTACATCCACTTTATAATGAGAATGATATTTTTATTGCACATTTCATAAAGACAAAAATGGAAATAAATTGCAAAAGCATTAAAGAAGATCCAAATAAATGGACATATATGCCATATTCACAAAAAAGGAGAATTAGTAGGTTGAGATTGTCTCCGAACTGATCTACAGTTTGAAAGTAATTTTAAAGCATATATGAATTTAGGGCCCCAAGTAAGGAAAAACCCTCTGAATGAGAATATGTAGCCCAATGTTTATAGCAGCATTATCAACAATAGCCAAATTATGGAAAGAGTCCACATGTCCATCTACTGATGAATGGATAAAAAAGATGTGGTGGTATATCTATACAACGGAATGTTACTCAACCATAAAAATGAATGAAATCTTGCCATTTGCAATGTCATGGATGGAACTACAGTGTATTATACTAAGCAAAATAAGTCAGTCAAAGAAAGATAAATATAATATGATTTCACTCATGTGGAATTTAAGAAACAAAACAGGTGAACATAGAGGGGAGAAGATAGGGAGGTAAGCTATGAGAGACTCTTTTTTTATTTTTTTAAAGTTTATTTATTCTGAGAGAGACAAAGACAGTGCAAGTAGGGGAGGGGTCAAGAGAGAGGGAGAGAGAATCCCAAGCAAGCTCTGCACTGTCATCACAGAGCCTGATGCAGAGCTCGAGCTCACAAAATGATGAGATCATGACCTAAGCCAATACCAAGAGTCAGACACTCAACTAACTGAGCCACCCAGGCACCCCAACCATAAGGGACTTTTAACTATAGTACAAAGCTGATGGAGGGGAGGCGGTTGGGGAATAGGCTAAATGGGTGATGGACATTAAGGAGGGCACTTGTGATGAGCACTGAGTGCTATACGTAAGTGATGAATCACTAAATCCTACTCCTGAAGCCACTATTACACTATGTATTAACTAACAGAATTTAAATAAAAACTTGAAACAAAACAAACAAAAAGAATAATAAAGAATGAAATCTTATTTGTAAAGATATCATGGTCCATAACATCATAACTGATACTGGATTTTTCCAAAATGACGTAGGCTAAATGATCAACAAAAGAGTGAGCCAGAAACTGATACCTATATAGAAGAAATGCTGTTACATAATAGATCTGGCAAGCCAGACTACAGAGAAAAGGAATAGATTTACAATAAGTAAAGGTAATGAGTCCACAACTTTACATCATATACAAAACAAATACATTCCAGACAAGTTAGGGAATTAAATATTAAAAGTAAAAATTAAAAAAATATATTGGTGAGTGTCTTTCTGACAATACAAATAAAATTTTAAAACAAATAGAAACATTGTTTACTCTAAAAATTGGTAAATGTGCTTACATAAAAAAGTAATCAAAGACACCCTAAGATAAGTAAAATAAAAATTTTTGACCAAGGAGACAAATATAATTGAAATTAAAAAACAAACTGAGGTGGGAAGGGGAAGGGGGAAAGGTAATGGGGGGTGATGGTCTTGGTGGAGGTCACTTGTGGGGAAGAGCACTGGGTGTTATATGGAAACCAACCTGACAATAAACTATAAAGTTTAAAAAAAAATAAAATAAAATAATTAAAAAAAAATCAATGGTGGATTCAATAATGTATGAAACAGTTGAAAAGACAATTCACAATCTACAAGGTAAATCTGATAAAATAGGACTTAAGGATGGAGACAAGGAAAGAGTGTGAGTGAGACCAAAGTAATGTTTGAAGAAAAAATGCTTAATATTAAAGAAGGTTGAGAACTCATATAGGATAAATGCAAAGAAACCATTGTTAAACATGTCATAGTAAAACTACTTAAACCCAAAACCAAAGGAAAAAATTTAGGGCAAAGAACAAAGCTATTACTTGCATAGAAACTAAAATCAAATGATGATGAACTTAACAGAATAAAAAAAAAGGATGCCAAAAGAAAATGAAAGCATATCTTTAAATGCTAAAAGCAAATAATTGTCAACATGAAATCTGTATCTGTCATAAATACCTTTCAAGTATAAAGGTGAAGTAAAGGCATTTTCAGGGGGAAAAGGGGAGAGAGATTTCATAAATATTGACTGCATAAATGTTGCAACAACTATCCAACAACAGCAAGAACAATAATAATATCTTGTCAGATTTAGAAGTATATAGAATCAGAATGCATAGCAAAAATACCAAATAATTTAAGAAGGTGTTAACTGTAGATAACAATGACTTCTGACCCTTGTATTAGCTGGGAAGAAATAAGAATTTCTTTAAAATATATTTTCATTTTTTTAATGTTTATTCATTTTTGAGAGAGGAAGAGAGACAAAGACAGAGACAGAGACGGAGCATGAGTTGGGGAGGAGTAGAGAGAGAAGGAGACACAGAAATTGAAGTAGGCTCCAGGCTCTGTGCTGTCAGTACAGAGCCCAATATAGGGCTTGAACTCACAAACCATGAGATCATGACCTGAGCTGACATCTGATGTTTAATTGACTGAGGCACCCAGGAGGCCCTCTATTTTTTTAATGTCTATTTTATTTATTTATTATATCTTTTAATGTTTATTTATTTTTCAGAGACAGAGAGAGACACAGCATGAGCAGAGGGGCAGAGAGAGACACACAAAATCTGAAGTAGGCTTCAGGCTCTGAACTGTCAGCACAGAACCTAATGTAGGGCTCGAATTCATGAAACATGAGGTCATGACCTGAGCTGAAGTCGGGCACTCAATTGACTGACTTAGCCAGGTGCCACAAATGTCTATTTTAGTTTTGAGAGAGAGAGCATGAGCAGGGGTGTGCAGAGAGTGAGACAGAGGATCTGAAGAGGGCTCTGTGCTAACATCAGAGAGCCTGATGCGAGGCTCGAACTCACAAACGGTGAGATCATGACCTCAGCAAAAGTCGGATGCTTAACCAACTGAGGCACCCAGACGCCCTGAAATAAGAAATCTTGTTTCAATTAGACGTTGATAGTTAAGAAAGGATTCATGTTATTATCACTAATTGTTGATTGCATAAATAAATAAACTTATGTCTAACAAATTATCCCCAAACTTAACAAACATACAGTATCTCACACAATTTCTGAAAGTTCAGAATCCAGAATTGGTCCATCTGACTGTTTCTGCGTTTGGGTCTCTCATGATGTTTTAGTAAACATGGTGGCTAGGAGATATCTGGGTATCTAGAAGACAAGTGGGTCTATCTAGAAGACAAGTGGGTCTGGGATTTTCAATTTCCAAGATGGCTTACTCATATAGTACTGCTGCAGGCCACAGGACCTGTCATAGGTCTGCTTGGGTGTCCTAAAACACATAGACTATCTACCACAGATAAGGAATCCAATAGAGGTAGTAAGAAGGAAGTGTGAAGGCTTTTTTTATATCTGAATCTTTCGCATCAATCCCAGTTACTTCTACTACATTCTACTGTCTAAAAGTTCTACCTGCATTAAAGGGGAGCAGAATGGGGTTTCACCTTCTGGAGGGGAAGAATATCAAAGAACATGTGGACATATTTTAAAACCACCATATCATACTGCTAGAAAGTCTACTAAGGTTACCTATCTACAGATACAGCTAAAGCATTTTAAGCCCAAGAATATCATTCAGTAAGCAAAGTGCACTCTGAATGAATCGCTGAGATGGTTCAAAACTTACAATAATAAGGTCAAAACACAAATAGGTTGTCAAGATCTGGCATACATTACCTTTCTGCTGAGCACGTACAACCACTATAAAGACAAATGAAAATCACATCATCCCCCATCCCATATAATGGATTTTCTGGATTTTTTTTAAACACAAGGACAGATTAGATTGATTATTCATTAAAATAAGCTCCATGTAAACATAAATGAGTACCCATTCTAAATTTCCTACAAGTCATCCACCTGCTCTGTTTACGAAACAAAGAATGTCCTTTTAGAAATTACATGTTCTTCTGTAGTAAAATGGTATTTTTATCACCATTACTACTGAAGATATGTATGTTTATAATAACATTCTTAGTATGTATTTTGTGTGCACTTTTTCATGAACATTACTTTAAATAACAGAAGAAAAATGAAGCAATTTTGTTGGGATTGTATTTTAATAACTTAAACTAAAAGGTTTCTCTATGTTTTGTGCACAGAATAGAATTGATTTATGAGTAAGGATGAAAGTGTGTTCATCTTTTATTCCCCAAATACTCCTGTTCTAACAAAATGTCAATTTAAATTGATTGGATAGCAAGAATAGCACACTTGCATACAACTCAGGAAATGGCATGTTCAGCCTAAAGCTTAAAAAACTAACATTCTAGTAATTTCAAATACACATGCTCGAGGTTTAAATGAGCAAGTTTCTTTTTTATATTTGACATGTATTTTTATTGTACTATTAGTTTAAATGAAAACGTATGCATCCTTGATTTGGCTACTAATAATCATTTTGTCTGAAGTTCTTTTATAAGCAATTTTTCTTTATAGATTGACATTCATTGTGAGTTACAAAAGATCAAGTGTTGTTAAGATGGATAAGGTAAACTTGTAATCAGAAACTGTATATAGTCACTTTTACCACACTGGTAGGCTTCATGAAATATATAAACTACATTTTTCAATATAAAAATTCAATATATTGGTTGCATTTCAGAAAAGAATGTTTCAATATAATTTGTATGCATATACATTTTAGTTTTTTAAAGTATAAATATAGTAAATATAGTAAAAACAGATGTGTTCACATGAAAGAATTTGTAAACAAGTAAAAACAACAAATATGCTGACAGGTCCTAAAATGTTTTCATTTTAGTAAAATAATGCTCATTTTAAATTCCAGAGACTCAAATAAGATTCCAGTTGCATATTCATGATGATCAATCCTTGTTGTATCTCAGAAATAAGTAGCAATGATGACATCTATTCTTCATGCCATCATCTTCCTTTCTTTCTTTATATATGTATTTATTTTTTGAGCAAGTGAATGAGAGAAGAGTAGAAGAAGTGGGAGAGAGAGAATCTCAAGCAGATTCTACACCCAGCACAGAGCACGATGCAGGGCTTGATCTCACGACCATGAGATCATGACCTGAGCCAAAATCAAGAGTCAGATGCTTAAATGACTGAGCCACCCAGGTGCCAACGATCATTTTATTAATGTATCAGATTACTTAAAAATTAAATTTGCTTATTTATATCATGTTACTGATAGAAAGCTGATAGTCTGTATTTGAATTGAGGGTTTTTTTTAAATTGCTATAAAAATAGAATGTCTGTTACTTCATTAGTTATGGATGTTTTTCTACTTCTTTTACTATTTTATTTACCACTGATGTGTTGGTATCTGAACACAGGCATTTAAATGACTTATTTTCAACGAAGTTACCAACAGTAGAAAATGACCAACATATATCTCTCAAGCTTATGCATAATACATATAATTCATATTCATATTAATGAATGTTATTCTATCATAGTGATGTTCATGCCTACCCTCCAATGAAAGATGAATACTTGTTAAACAAGGTATTAAATAAACACCTATTGCTCATATAATATTCAAGAGAAAACTTGTCTTTCTCTTCACAATGATGTTCATCACAAAACTGTATTAATCTAAGAGTGTTCTGACAGTACTGAAAGGTCACAAACGACAAAATGATTTTAACTTCTAAAGGAACGAACCATTTCAGAGTTCCATTTCACCTCAGAAATATCTTCATACCTTCTCTGCATTTAACTTCTGCCATTACGCTCTACAGCCTGAAAGTAATAGGGGTTTTATGCCATTTTTCACAAACCATTCAAGTAAAACCAATTATAAAATTACTCATGAGTCTACCAACATCCCTAAGTCATTTAAGTATTCTTAAATCATGTACTGAAATTTGGATGATTCTATTTAACGTGCTGAAAGACGAACAGCATTTGCAAATACTCAGTGGTCACAACATCTGACTGTTTGATACTTTCAGACTAAGATTGTTCCATTTTATTTTAAAATACTCTTGGATTTGACAGGTAATCTTTTCCTGTGTATAAACATACTATACTTTAATATTTAGCATTCTTCATTAATAGGGTTTAATTCTATTTTGAAAGTCACAGTTTAGACTATATCAAATTTGAAAATTAAAAATTTAGAATTCAAGATATTCAAGATAGCGGGGAGAAGCTATCTGAATTCTGAGATACCTGAGCTGAAATCAAGAGTCAGACACCTAACTGACTGAGCCACCCAGGTGACCCTGAACATAGAAGTTATAACTAACCATTGCATTATATTAAACTTACATTTCCTTTCTTATATAACTTTTTGTTTCCTTGAAAGTAATGATTAATATTTTTAATCGTGCTTAATTACTCATGTGCTTATGATTAATTACCACCAAATTCTCTCCAGATTCATAAACTTTCTCTCAGAATTCCGAAACACCTGCACCTTGAGGACTTTCCTATAGACCCTCTCTTTATGCTCCAAAGGTGACTGGATTCCATCTAGACTGACCTAATGAACAAATGTCATTCTAGCACCTCCCTTTCACATCAGCCTGAAATGTCCTTTTCCTCTCTTTTATGGTGACTTTTCTGTTTCTTGTAACTTATATCTTCCATTTCTTGTTTTCTTTTTTTGTTTCGGAGAGGGAGATCCTCCACTAGTTTCCCAAGGAAGCATACAAGAAAGATAAAGCATACAACATCTTCAGGTATGACTGGTGACATTCAGGTAAAGTCACTTTAATTCACTTTCTTAAGAATTAATCCTCTCTCTTCTTTCAGAAGAAGGTATGGCACTCACTAATATGAAATGATTAAAAAAAGGAATCTGAATTTTCCTGGTTTCAGTACATGTTCACCTCTACTTTGAAAATTTCCTATGGCTACCGATTTCTGAGTTTTTCAAGAATTTGGTCTCAGGCTGTTTATGGTATCTTTGGTGCTTTAGACTTGCTCTTTCTTTAAAAGCAAGTTCTCTAAGTTGGTTACCATGATTTTCTTAGACGTATCCTCCATTGATTTTCAAACCGAGTCATTTTGGAGGCTCATCTCCCTTGCAAAGGATCTAAGGGTTGGAGTGCCTGATGTAAAGCACAGACCACTCGCTTCTCAGGGAAAATTTCTGTAGTTTTGAAATCTCTCCTGATTGTGGAGTGGGGCTTTTTTTGTTTGTTTGTTTTGGTGAGACTGTGTCTCTGCTTCTTCCACTGGGTTCATTGTCTAAATCATGTGTGATATACGTGTGTCAAGAAATATGCGTATGTCAGTGATGCCATTCATCAAGGAATTAATGGGAAGAAATAGCACAATGCTTCATTTTGTTGTATTAATGTAGTGGTGATTGGGATATCTTTGATTTAATTCTTTATTTTAATGGAATTGTGGTTATTCTCCAGCTTGAGGTTTCAAAACTCTCTTCAAATTCACAATAACTCACACAAGTTGATGATGCCAACTACTTTTATTATGCTATTCAGAATAAAATATTGCTACAAGGGCTGTTCTGTTAATACAGAACACATTACCTAAAGCTCGGGTAACTTGGTCTCAGGAGTTCTTTGTCATCTTTACAGTCCAGTGTTGCATTCACTGAAATAACACATTAAATAGGTATGTTCTTAAGCACTGGCTTAATTGAAATTCGCGGCAATGAGAGCATAATAACTGGCCCAAATAATAAACTATAGACGATCATCGTGCAGTGAAAGGTGTCAAAGACACGCTTTTATGGAGTCAAAGGCAGTAACAGGGGCCTTTTATTTGATTCAAAGGTGGGGGTAGAATTGGAATTATTTGCCAATATTAAACTGCAGACGAATAGTGTAGTAGTCTGATTTTTAAACTTTCAATTACTATTGATGCGCTTTAATTATCCACCAAAGGAAAACATGAAGAAGCTATAATACTTTTGTTTCTTAATATGCCACATCAGTTTTGATTAAAAAAAAACAAGGGGCCACAGAGACATATTTAAAATAGAAGAATTGTGGAGATTGAATACAAATAATCCAAAGCACAAGGATGATTTGAATCTCTTAATGATGAGATTATAACTGAAATTAGAAGCAAGAAGCAAATGAATCAGGGACTCTAATAAGAATTTAGGAACTGTATGTTTTTTATTAAAAAGAAGATCTGTTATTGGTAAAGATTCCCTGGATGTTTCTGAATATACTTTGAAAAAAATTCCAAACACTGTCATCACCTGGATAATTGGTACTAGTGTGATCCTAGAATTTTCCATCAAGCTCTAATTGGGCTCTAGTTTCAAATAGATGGCATTCTAATTTAACTGAAATACAACACATGTTTTTATTTACTCACCAAAGTGGAGTGTTTTTTTTTAAGAATAAGATTACATACCAGAAATTGTTGTCCATGTTGACATGTCCATAATTGGTTTGATGTTCTCAGATGGATGACTGTTCATAGGAAGGAAAAAATTTCACTATTATGACAAAGCCTGCAATTAGAGACTACAAAAGAAAATAATGCTCTGATACGATAAAGTTTTGAATTACAAATTCATATTATTAAAATTCAAAAATAAATGTAAAACGTAATTGCATCTAATAAATTTAAACTTATTACCTTTATACTTCAGTTAGAAATCTTTATTTTAAAATGTTATACTCTGTATTAGTCAGTATTAACCAGAGAAACAGAACCAATAGGATATGCATAGACAGAGTGTTAGATGTGAGGAGAATCAGCATGAGAATTGGCTCACATGATTATGAAGACCAAGAAGTCCCATGATCTGTCATCTGCAAGTTGAAAAGTCTGGAAAGCTGGTGGGGCAATTCAGTCCAAGTTCTGAAGTCCTGAGAATCTAGGAGATGATGGTTGTGGGCCCTGGTCTGCGTCTGAAAGCCTAAGAACCAGGAAATCAGAATAGACTACTTTAATGTTTCAATAGATGGAATAAGGTAAAAATCATTGACTTTAGAATTAGATAAACAAAGTCATAAATTTAAGTCTTTCAGACTTTAGCTGTATTGTTTAGAATGTATATGTTTACAACTGACAAAAATCCAATTAATCTATCTTAAGCAAGAATGCAGAATTAAAGTGCTACATGACTGGAAAGCCTAGGCTGCAACTTTCTCTGAGCACTGACAGATCCTAGGAACACAATACATTTAGGAAGAGTGAACGTGTAATCCATTACTAAGACCTGTTTCAGGGTGAGAGGAGGTTCCTAAAATTAATTTAAAAACATTAATTGATCTGCAACAAATGAAAAAAATCCCTGACAAATCAGGATATAAGGTCACTCTGTTTTTTTTAAAGTTTATTTATGTCTTTTTTTAAATGTTTATTTTTTTGAGAGAGAGAGAGAGAGAGACAGAGTGTGAGCGGGGGAGGGGCAGAGAGAGGGAGACACAGAATCCGAAGACAGGCTTCAGGCTCTGAGCTGTCAGCACAGAGTCTGACGCGGGGCTCAAACCCACAAACTGTGAGATCATGACCTGAGCTGAAGTCACCGCTTAACCAACTGAGCCACCCAGACACCCCAAGGTCACTCTGTTTTGAGATGTGTGTTCTCTTTCTCTCTCTTTTCCTATCTGAATGACTTGAGAGGTTGAGCTTTCATGTTCAAAGACATTTCTGGATAGTTATGTAGGATTGCTTCCAGGAGTCATAGCTTCATAGCTTTTTAATTTAACAATCCCTGTGGGAAGATGGCTTTTCTCTTCTATTATCTGCATATTAGTTCCAGAGAATACTTTGCTCTTCTTGGTGTATATCTATGAAACCAATCTGTGTTATCAGGTAATAAAGTAATGTAACTACAGTTTAGGCCTTTGATCATAGCAGTAAAATGGGTAAACCCTATTGACAACCCTTTTTGGGATCGCATGTAATGTGGAAGAGTAACTCCATCTAAAAACTGGACGATGGCAGATAAAGAAACAGATGTAGTACAATAATTTCATGCCTTAAACTTATTAATTAAATTCTCTTAAGCCACAACTTTTCATTGGAAACTGAAAAAAATATTATCAAATAATTGTTGTGAGATCTGAGTTACATAGCATACTGCTTGGAAGATAGTGAATAGCCATTACATTTTAATTAATTTAACACTTTCTCTATAGAATATAAATAACCACAAAGTGAAATACAGTAAGACTTTGGATTGTGAGTAACTTATTCTATGAGTGTTCTGTAAGATGAACAAACATTTCTAATAAATTTTAACTTGATAAACGAGCAATGTTTTGCAATATGAATAGTATGTGACACCAAATGTTGCATGATTACCACTGAGCCAATGGCTCTTGAAATTTGCTTTGATATACAAGTGCTTTGGAATACAAGCATGTTTCTGGAATGAATTATGCTTGCAAACCAGGGTTTTACTGTAAAATGAAATGTTAGAAGATAGCTAAGAATTACTGGTATGATGAATGCCAAAGAAAAAGTGTCTAGAGAAAGACATGTGAGAGTATAAGAAGCAAACATTTGTGTTGTATTTTGAAAGTTAATGGAGATTTACAAGTGCAAAATAGTACCATAAATAAAACCTTATGCATAGGGAGTGTATGTGATGATATACATCCCAATGAACAGATCGTTTCATCAGTAAATTCTACGAAAAGTTAAAGAAACCAACACAACTAAATTCTAAATTATTTGAACAAATAAAGTATAGAAAAGCACTTCCAAACTTAATTTATGAGTAAAGTATAACCTGATACCAAAAACTTGACAAAGGTATTATGAAAAAAAAATTATAGGCTACATTCAACAGAAGAAATTGATAAACAGTTAAAGAAGCTATTTCTAGAATGGCCTTAAGCCCATGGCAGTGAAGGCTTATGCCTGCTATCCTAGAATAACTATTAGTTGGACCTCCTTTTACTATTAAAAATAAAATGTTCCAATTTGGATAATAAATTATGTGTTTACCTTAGTTATTCTCCACAATACCAACAGTGTAGGTGCTATCACAGTGGAATTACAGTGGAATTTTGAGAAGTAGATATAATTCTAGTGGCTTTGTAGATAATCAATGGAAGTGTAGAATGTGATTAAATATTAAATGTAGTTTAACTTAATGATAGAAGGATGAAAATTTTAATAAAATTTATTTATCCAGAAAAAAAAGTTTAGTTTGAGCCATATTTGACATTATCACCAGGATCAAATACTTAAATGTAAAAAAAGGGAGTAAATTCTTTGGGGTGCCTAGGTGGCTCAGTCAGTTAAGCATATGACTCTGGATTTCAGCTCAGGTCATGACCTTGTGGTTTGTGAGTTTGAGCCCCACATCAGTCTCTGTGCTGGCAGTGAGGAGACTGCTTGGGATTCTTTTCCTCTCTCTCTCTCTCTTTCTTTCTCCCTCCCTACTTCTCGTTCTTTCTCAAAATAAATAAACTTTAAAAAAGGAGTAAATTATTTGATATAAGAATAAGAGCTTTCTTCAAAATTGTTTCAAAATTCACAGAGGAAAACTATTGATAAACTTAATCTTATATAAATAAAAATAATGTATGCACTTGGCCATTCAAACCTACTTTTTTCCCCCATAATAATAAATATTTGAAAACAGGTCAAAAGTAATTATTGAGGATTTGGTTAAATTTGTTATATTACAACACACCCATAAAATTTAATATGTGCATCTTAAAAATAGGAAGTTTTCTATACACTGATATGAAAATATTTCCATAATATGTATATAAATGTATATATGTATATCAATATACAAATAATGCACATAGAACACTGTCTTTGGTGTGGAAAAGGATTGTTTCTCTCTCTGTAAGGAAGAACTACTAAGTAACACAAGGAACCACGAATAGTGTCTAATTTTGAAAAGTATTAGCAGAGATCTTTAAAATTAGGAACAGAGAAGGAAGAAAGAGTTTCCAGTGTTTACAAATTTATACTATTTTAACTTTTGGACACAGTTATTCAAAGAAATCTATCATCTACCTATCTACCTATCTATCATCTATCATCTATAATTTATCTATCTATACTTTGTTTATCTCTCTGTTTAAAGACTCTTCTCAGAATCTACCTTCAAAAGTACATCCAATGAAATACTTTTTGACTTGGGTCCCTTAACTCTTTGTTATAGTTTTCTAGAATAAAGTTCTTTAAGATGGTATGTTATTTCTCATGGTGTCAATTTTGTCTATAAAAAATAAGCCCCTTATCTGTTGTAGTGGAAATGCAAACAGCAATGACTACACTGATTTCCCCATCAACTGTCTGGTAGACTTTCTTGAACCAGCCTCTTTACCTCCTGGTGTCATGCACCAATATCTATGAGTCACATATTAGAGAATCATAAGTTAAAAAAACCCCAAGAACGGGGTGCCTGGGTGGCTCAATCTGACTTTGGCTCAGGTCATAATCTCGCCACTCATGATTTCGAGCCCTACATTGGGCTCTGTGCTGACAGCTCAGAGGCTGGAGCCTACTTCCGATTCTGTGTCTCCCCCTCCTGCCGCCCCTCCCATGCTCACGCTCTGTCTCTTTCTGTTTGTCAGTAATAAATAAATGTTAAAAAATTTTAAATTAAAAACAAAAAAACAAGATCCCTTATTGAACTCTACTTAAGTGTCACACATAAACCAGCAATTGTCCCATTTAATACACATCCAACCAAGGAATCGTGATGTAAGTCTTCCCTTCTGGAAAGTGTGCACGTTCTCCAAATGTGGTTCTCTTAAAGTTACTTTAACTGGGTAAGAGGAGCCATCTCCTTCATTTTTCCTAAGGGGGAGTGATAATAAAACCTCAATAGCATGACCAAATTCATTAATGTATACTTATTATTTCCCTTCTTGTATTTTTAAATTTTTCTGTTCTTTTTTCAAATTTTTGCCTTTATATTTTAATAGATATGTTCATCTATAAATTTTCCTCTAATAATGTCTTTAACTGTCCTGTAAGCATTTTGATGTACAGTATTTTCATTATCATTCAATTTATAATATTTTCTAATTCACATTTTTCTTCAATACACCATTTATTTTGAAGTGTATTGCTTAAGTTCTAAACTTATGTAGATTTTTCGTGATTTTTAAAATTTTTTTTTAATGTTTATTCATTTTTGAGAGACAGAGAGACAGAGTATGAGTGGGGGAGGGGCAGAGAGAGGGGGAGACACAGAATCTGAAGCAGGCTCCAGGCTCTGAGCTGTCAGCACAGAGCCCGACGCGGGGCTCGAACCCACGAGCAGTGAGATCATGACCTGAGCTGAAGTCGGACGCTTAACCAACTGAGCCACCCAGGTGCCCCTTTAGTGATTTTTTTAAAATTTGATTTTCAACTTAGCTGGGGTCAGAGAACATATTCTAAATGGTTGTAATAATTTGAAATGCTTTTATGACTCAACATAAGACCCATTTTGGTACCTGTTTTCTCTGTACTTGAAAAGAACCTGAATTCTTATTGTAAAAATTTATCTTTTACTGTTTTTTTGGTCTGCACTTTCTATCTTTTGTTGAGTATTTAAATCTCTCATTATAATCATAGGTTTGAGGCTATGTTACTAAGTATATGCAAATTTAGAATAATTTTATCTCATAGTGGAATGACCTTTCATCATTATGCAATGTAAATTTTCTAATGCATCTTTCTTTAAAATCTTCTTGAACCAATTGTATAGTTTTACCAGGTGAGTTTCGGTTAGTTTTTACATGTTTTATCTCTTTCTTATTTCCCATTTTTTACTTTTAATCTTTCTGTACTTTATATTTAAATTGTGTCTCTTATAAAAACATACAGTGGTTTATTATAATACAATTTCATATTATCTCTTAATTGGAGCACGTATTTTATTTGGATTTTATGTAATTACTAACATATTTGCATTCAAATCTACAATGTTGCTATTTTCTACTTACTACCTCTCTTCACTAATTTTTATTCTTCTCTCCTTATTCTGATTACTCACTGCTGTGTGATATACCACCTACAAAAGTTAATGGTTTGAAAAATAACCATTTTATTACTTCTTGTCATTCCTATGCTGGGTGTTCTGGATTCTGGGCTTACAGGGTGGTTTTCCTGGTTTTATTTATTTATTTATTTATTTTATTTTATTTTATTTTATTTTTTTGTGGTGTCACTTGGAGCACTGGGGCTATAGTCATCTGAGAATTTGCCTGACTTCGAATATCCATGATGGTTCACTCACTTGGCTGGCATTTGAAGTTTGAGTTTATCTTGTAATGTAACTTGAGACTTTCAACTACAGCACCTTAGTTTTCCTTCACTTGGTCTCACTGTGGCTTGGAGATTGCAGCAAGGTGGTTAGGTTCCAAGAGGGAGCATCACAGGTGTGTGATTCAAGAATAAGAAAGTGAGAGATGAGCATCCTTTTAAGGTCTGACTTTGGAATTTCTAGACTGTTGCTCCTGTTGCATTCTACAGTCACAGCAATTACCGAGGTAGCCCAGATTCTAGGGCAAAAGGAATAACTTCCACTTCTCAGTGTGGGGAGCAGAGGAGGGAAGGAATTGCTGGAAATCATTTTTGGAGATTAGCTACTACATTTGTTTTCTTCTGAATTTACTTGTTTTTATTATATCATTATCCTTATATATTATCATGATAGTTAAGTGTCATTTTACTACTCTTTTACTGTTCTATGATGATAGTTATTTTTTGAATCATTAAAGATATCATTATGTCTTCTGACATACATTGCTTCTGTTGAAAAGTTAGTTTTTGCATTTTTGTTGTTTCTTGAAGGTACTATTTCTTTTTATCTCTAGTTGCTTTTAATATTTTGTTATACTGTTTGTCAGTTTTATTATGATTTCACTAGTTCTTATTTTTAATTACTCACTGTTTATCTAACTTAGAGTTTATAGTGCTTCTTTAATTAGTGGCTTGAATTCATTTCCCAACTTTTAAGAAACCCGAAAAATTGTCTCTTGAAAATTGAGTTCGTGCCTTTTCTCTCTCCTCCCTTTCTGAGACTGAATTTGTGTATGTAATTCTTTTTGATTATACATTTGATCAATACTGTTGTTATGACCTCTTTCAATTCATTTATTTTTGTTTCAACGTTTTCAGTTGTTTCCATTCTGCTGTTAAACACATTCATTGAATTCTTAATTCCAGTTATTCTATTTTTAGTTCCAGACGTTTGATTTGATCCTTTTTAGAAGTTTAAGATTTTTCTTTTAACACTTATTTATTTTTGAGAGACAAAGAGAGACAGTGTGAGCAGGGGAAGGGCAGAGAGAGAAAGAGACACAGAATCTGAGGCGGGCTCCAGGCTCTGAGCTGTCAGCACAGAGCCCGACATGGGGCTTGAACTTATGAACTGTGAGATTATGACCTGAGCCGAAGTCAAGAGATGGATGCTTAATCGACTGAGCCACCCAGGAGGGCCCATTAATAGTTTTAAATTCTCTGCTGAATTTCTCCATTTCATCTTTAATTACTAGAGTGTATTAAGGATTGTTATTTTGAGTCTGGAGTCTGATAAAACTGTTTTCTGGGGGCACTTGGGTGGCTCAGTCAGTTGAGCGTCCGGCTTCAGCTCAGGTCACGATCTCATGGTTCCAGTTCATGGGGTTGAGCCCCATGTCGGGCTCTGTGCTGACAGCTAGCTCAGAGCCTGGAGCCTGTCTGCAGATTCTGTGTCTCCCTCTTTCTCTGACCCTCACCTGATCATGCTGTCTCTCTCTGTCTCAGAAATAAATAAAAAACATTTAAAAAAAAAAACTTAAAAAAACTGTTTTCTGGATATCTTAACTGTTCCTATGTCTATTTTCTGTTTTTTTGTTTGTGTTTGTTTGTTCGTTTGTTTGTTTTTGGTCCAATATTTTTATTTCAAAAATTGACACAATAATTTGAGGCTCTGTATGTTATATTTCCCTGGAGAAGATTTAGTTTCACTGTTGTTAAAAAGCACTAGTGTTTCCATATCATCTTTTCCTACTCAGTAAAGGAGGGTGTTTGAAGCTAGCTCAGCTCTGTAAGGGCCAGTGGGTCTGGGGCATCCATACTTCAACTGCTATGTGAAAACCTGGCATTTTTACCAAGGCTTCTTCTTATCAGGCCTTGAAGATTTGTTGTTGTTCTGGTTCCTTTTGTTCTCTCCCTCCTCACATCCTGGATTATATTGGGTTTGCTTGGTTTGTCTGTATTTGCCTCACAGTTCTGGAATGGGCAAATGATTTCAAATGTAATACAATACCAAATACTAGGCTTGCCCCTTTACAATTCCTGCTTGTTTTGTAATTCCAATCCTAAAAGTATCACTTATTTGGTAGTATTCTGATACCTTTAGAAATATTTTTATTTGATTCCTCAGCTTTTCAAGTTGTTTCCATTGAGGACTTTGTCCAAAACACCCTACTCTTACTGTAGGAAGTGATTGCTCCACCATGCTCTTACTCTTATGCATCTTATCTAGATGATCTTTCCCTTTGCTTCAAATAATCCTTAAAGTGCTATTAGAGGGGCACCTGAGTGGCTCAAGTGGTTAAGCTTCTGACTTTGACTCAGGTCATGATCTCGCAGTCCATGAGTTCGAGCCCTGAGTTGGGCTCTGTGCTGACAGCTCAGAGCCTGAAGCCTGTTTCAGACTCTGTGTCTCCCTCTCTCTCTGCCCCTCCCCTGCTCTCTTTCTCTCTCTCTCTCCGTCTCTCAAAAATAAATAAATATTAAAAAAAATAAAAATAAATAAAATGCTATTAGAATGCCGGGAGTTGGAAGATGGAAAACGGTTGCATTTTTCCCACTCTTTTGTTGTTGATTGACTGACTGATTGATTGATTTAGAGGGAGAGAGGGAGAGAGAGGCAGAGAAAGAGGGGAAGAGAGAGAATTCCAAGCAGGCTCCACACTGTCAGCACAGAGCCCGATATGGGGATCAAACTCACAAACTGTGAGATCATGACCTGAGCCGAGATCAAAGGTCAGACGCTTAACTGACTGAGCCACCCAAGTGCCCCTTTTCCCCACTCTTTAGCAAGAAGATACCCTATTTTAAAAAGTGTGTTAATTACTACTGCACCTTTCCCTCAGATCAGTGTTTTCAAAAAAACTTAAAATTAAGATAAAATTATCATTCATGATCCTATTAAAATTGTAATACAAAGCAGTTTGCTATTTATTGCTTGTTTCCCAAAATTTCCCCCTCCATTTCTCTGATTATCCTTTAATAGGGTAAAGTAGATGATGGCAGTTTTAATGTAACGCATTTCATTAGAAAATATTTTTGTCACCATAGACAGCATAGAGCTATTAAAAATATAAGCATATGTATGTTATATAACTATCTGTATACTTATATACCTTTAGTAAGTATTAAAAATGATAAAAGATGCTCACAATTTACAATATCAGAAATATTTAGTAACATTTCTTGTTCATAATTATTAAATAATTATAAATATTTTAAAGCACAGACTATCCTCAAGATAATGATAATTCTCTTTTACACACAATAAATGAACCAAAAATAATCAAGAAAACTAATGCATAAATATAATGTTATTGTCTTTACTTGTGCTAGCCAAAATATTAAGCTCCTTGCATCCATTATCTGATATAACTCTCAGAACCAAGAGTTTGTCAGCTAAGACGAGGAAGTAGGTTCAGAAAGTTTAAGAAATTTGCTCCTGGTTGCGGAAATGTAAGTAACAGAGGAAATACTGGAATTCACAAATGATGCTAAGAAAATTTCCCTTAAGCACCTTCCTTATTAACTCTCAGTAGAACATCATAACCTGAAAGTAAATGACCTAATAGTGAAGAGAGAATGGTTGCATTTGAATGAAGATTAAAAGGACCTAGTGTTCAGTGACAGAGAGTTAATAAGAAGGGAAAAGGAAATAAATGAAAGCATTTGGATCTTGGGAGAAGTTCATATGCAGAAATTGCTACAGTCTCTAATGAGTCACTGCTCCTACCCCTTAGCCTTGCTTTATTTATTTATTTATTTATTTATTTATTTATATTTATTTATTTTTGAGAAAGAGAGTGGGAGACTGAGCATGAGCAGGGGAGGGGCAAAGAAAGAGGGAGATACAAAATCTGAAGCAGGATCCAAGCTCTGAGCTGTCAGCACAGAGCCCGATGTGGCGCTGAATTCACCAACTAAGAAATCATCACCTGAGCTGAGGTCCGAGGCTTAACCAACTGAGCCACCCAGACACCCCAATATAGCCCCATATAGCAATATATGCTTTTAAAACTATATACAGCCTTACAGGACTCTGAATACATTGTAGATCATACTCCCTTAAAATTGATGGGCTGATACAATATAGTAATGGCACCATTTACACTGTTTGTGATATGCAGTGCCCTGGAGAATGGGAGACAGTCATTTTATCTCAGATAAGATTACTTTTCAATAAAAATTAAAGACTCAGAATTATTTTGGGTGACACCACCATTAAAATAAAGCACATGTGTGAAATGCTGTAATTGTCTGAAATTGCAAAAAAAATTAAATAGATATAAAAGGAATAAAGAAATGAAGTTAACACAGTAAGAATTCAGCAAAATCACAAAATCATTTGCATGCAAAAGTGCATGAAACAGAAATATATTTATGTTGGAATATATGATAAAATGTCTCATAATTTGTATATACCACTACTTTCTTTCCTAATAGTCTAGGAATTCAGTAACACAAATTAAAAATATCATTATAAAAAAATTAAAAATTATAAGGACAAGTTAATAGCGCAAAATGTTACATATAGATCTACATATATTCATATAGTCATAATTACATGAATATTTATAAAATATACATTTATGCACTTAATGTATACATATGTGATAATTATTACTTTTATGCATATATATTTCAGTTTAATGCACTTGATAATTCATTGGATTTTGGTCCTCTATTTGATCTTTTTAGCCATGTCTATTTTTCCCAAATTATGTCTGATGTAATATAAATTATATATATTAGGTTTTATAATACATATTATGCTTTGATTTCTGTTTTGTTATTTATATTCTCAAAGTCAGAAAAAATTTCAAACTCAGGCACAACAGAAAGTAAACCAATGAATGTGTGTTAAATGTCTTCCTACACTGATTCCTCAAGGAATATTTACCAAAGCATGTTATAAAAACAATCTGCTAAGTAAGGAACAATGTGCTCTTTGCCTATGATGTGTTACTACTCATTTAAAATTATAATTTACCTCTTTTCATGATGGTAAAAAAGAAAAGAAACAAAAAGGAAGGAGGAAAAAAGGAAGAGAAAGAGTCAGAGACAGAGCATGAGAAAAACCTGGGAGATTTAAGGATTTCTTGGGATGTTATTTGATGTTTCTAATGACTAATAATGACTTTATTTTCATATATTCATCTATGTCCTTTTTCAAATATGTGCTTCACAAATACATGTTTCAGTTTGTAGTTTGCCTCTTCATTCTATTAAGAGTGTCTTGGGGCACCTGGGTAGTTCAGTCAGTTAAACATCTGACTCTTGATTTCGACTCAGGTCATCTCATGGATTGGAGGTTTGAGCCTTGCATCAAGCTCTGTGCTGACAGCATGAAACCTGTTGGGATATTCTCTCTTTTTCTTTCTCTCTCTCTCTCTCTCTGCCCCTTCCCTGTTTGAGTTCTCTCTCTGTGTCTCAAAATAAAAGAATAAACTTAAAAAATAAAGAGTGCCTTTGACACAGCATTTTTTTTTTTTTTTTTTGGCTGGGGTTGAATTTATCAATTTTTTCATTTAGGGTTTGTATGTTTGTTGTCTTGCTTAAAAAATCTTTGCCTACCTCAAAGTCACATAGGATTTCTCCTATGTTTTCTTCTGTGTCTCTTACAATTTTACATTTTAGTCTATGATGGGTTGAGATTCACAAATTTTTACATAAGAACATTCATTTCCAGTACAATTACTTGAAAGACAATTCATTCCCCATTGAACTGCCTTTGTAACTTTGTCTAAAGTCAATTGACCATATTTAACTGGGTCTATTTCTGGGCACCTAGTCAGCTTCATTGTTTATGTGTCTAACTTTTCAGCAATAGGACACATTATATTTATTATTATGGGCTTTTTAAAATTGTTTTGTGTCTTCTATATCATTTTTATCTCCACATCTTTTATTTATTTATTTTGAGAGAGAACAAGTAGGGGAAAGAGGCAGAGAGAGAGGGAGAGAGAGAATCCAAGCAGGCTCCGTGCTCACAGTGCAGAGCCTGACACTGAGCCTGATCCCACGAACTGTGGGTTCATGACCCGAGCCAATATCAAGAATTTGATGCTTAACTAAATGAGCCACTCAAGCACCCTTCCACATGTTTTAACTGTTGAGATCTCTTAGAAATTGACATTTTAACATATTGATTATTCTAATCCATTTAATGGAATATCTCTTTATTTACTTAGCTCTTCTTTGTTTTCATGCATTGTTTTTTTTTCTTTTTTCTTTTTTCAGTGTACCTCATCACATCTAAGTGAATGTAATTTTTATTGAGATAATTACAAAGTCACATGCATTTGTAGGAAGTAAGAGAAAGACCGTATGTATACAATTTCCCCAATGGTAATATTTTGTTAAATTATAATACAAAGTCACAATCAGGGTATTGATAGTGATAAAATCCACAGAGCTCATCCATATTTTTCCAATTTCACTACTACTCATTTCTGTGAGTGCATTTAGTTCTGTGATCACTTGTGTCTATTTGTTCAAGAACCACTGTGATCAATATTCTCAACAGGTTTCATCACAAAAATCTTTGTATTGTTTTGTATAACCACATCCACCTCTCATTTGTTCATTTAAAAATGTTTTAAAATATTCTTTTTAAAAAATATTGTAAAAATGGAATCACAAAGTATGTAAACTATTGGGATTGGTTCTTATTACTTACCATAATTTTCTGCAGATTTTTCCAAGTCTTCCATGTAATAATCATTCATTTCTTTTCATTGCTGAAAAGTATTCCACATTATGTATGCAACGCAGTTTGCTTAATCATTTACCCATTGAAGAAAATTTGGTCTGTTTTCACTTTTTGGCTATTACAAAAAAAGTTGCTAAGTACCCTGATTTAAAAGTTTTTTCTGTGAACAAACATTTTTATCTTTTTGGAAAACATGCCAAGGAGTGTAATTTTTGGGTGATTTGAAAGTTTCTATTTATTTTTATTTTTTATTTTTTTAGTTTCAAGTTTTTATTTAAATTCCAGTTAGTTAACAGAGTGTAATATTAGTTTCAGGAGTAGAATTTACTGATTCATCACTTACATATAACACCCATAAGGATACTTATCACAAATGCCCTCCTTAATACCCATTGTCCATTTAAGCCATCTCCCTCCAAACTCCCCTTCAATAACACTCAGTTTGTTCTCTATAGTTAAAACTCTATTTTATTGTTTGCTTCTCTCTCTTTTTTCTCCTATGTTCATCTATTTTGTTTCTTAAATTCTACAGATGAGTGAGATCATATGGTATTTGTCTTTATCTAATTGACTTATTTTGCTTAGCATAATACTCTTTAGCTCCAATCACAACATTGTAAATGGCAAGATTTCATTCTTTTTTTTATAATTGAGTAATATTCCCTGGTGTATATATACCACATCTTCTTTATCCATTTATCAGTTGATGGATATTTGGGCTCTTTCCATAATTTGGCTCTTATTGATAATGTTGTTATAAACTCTTATTTATTAAGGCACTGTTATATGAGACTGGATATTCTTTTTAGAATACTTTTCTTAAAATTCAGTGTCTTTACCAATTACAGAAACATTTTGATTATCTATTTAATCTTGTTTAATATTGGTAGTTTGAGTTTTTGAGTAATTGCTTTACTTGTAAGTTGTCACCTAAGTGTAAAATTCTTTTTAGTATAGTAAAAAGCTTGGCTTGTGAGCATAATTTTTTTCTGGAAACATGTTTGTAATCCAAAGCACTTGTATATCAAAATGAATTTCCCTATAAGAAATAATGGAAACTCAAATGATTTGTTCCGCAACACAAATATATTCATATAAAAATAATTATAATACTGTAATGTAATACAAAATAATAAAGTAAATACAAAATAAAGAAAAATAAACAAATTAACCTGCACTTATCTTGTGGCTGGTGTGAGGGAAACAAGAGAAAGGAGGATTATTGTATAGGATGATTTTGACTATCATTAAAGGAATCACCGCTGTCTATTGGCTCAATGGAATCTTTTTCTTTTCATGCAATTTTAACAAGGAACCTATCCAATGACACCTGCCTGTGCCCCTTTTTGAGGATTTCATGAATGTGACATTGCATTGACAATCACCCACAATCCCTCAGTGATAAGAGATAGAAGAACCATTGGCTTAGTTGTTATCATGTGATGTTCAGCATCACGTACTACTCATATTGCAAGACATCACTCATATATCAAGTTAAAATTTATTAGAAATGTTTGTTATCTTGTGGAAAACTCACAGAATAAGTTACTCACAATCCAAGGTTTTACTGTATTCTCTTATCCTTTCAATGGCTGAAGGATCTGTAGTAATATCTTATTTCATTTGTATACTCTTTTTATCTGTCAGTGTTGTTAGATTTATTTATTTCAATAGATTATTTTTGAAGAACCAACTTGTTTGATTTTCTTTACTTTTCTGGATTCAACTACATTGATTTCAGCTCTTTATTATTTCCTTACTTCCGTGTATTTTGGGTTTATTTTACTCTTCTAGTTTCTTGAGGTAGGACCTTAGATTATTGATTTGAAACTTTACTTCATCTCTACTGTAAGCATTTTGTGCTACACATTTTCCTTTTAACATTACATTAGCTATGTCATACAGTTTTAAATATAAGGTATTTCCATTAACTTCCTTATATTTATTAATTTATTTCAAAACTTCTTTGCCCTGTGAATTACATAGAAGTGTGTCTTTCCTGTTGTCTCTTGTTACTGATTTTTAGTTTGATTGAACTATGGCAAGAGAACATATTGTGGTTTCAATTATCTTAAACTCATTGAAGTTTTTTTTGCAGCCCAGGATATGGCCTATCTTCGTGAATGCACATAATCACTTGGGAAAAAAACTGAAATTCTACTCTTTTCTCTGGATTATTATAATATAATTAATCCTGTTGAATGTGTTGCCCAGATCTATATTTTTGTTGATTTTCTGTCTGGTGATTCTGTATTTTGCTGAGAGGAGATGTTGAAGTTTCTGAATATAGTTGTAAATTCAGCCACTTTTTTGGCCAAATTAGGGGAACTTACAGCCATAATTTAGTTGGATATGTTTTTATTCCCAACGCCTTTTCTTCTTCTTTATAGAATCCAGTGATATAAATATAAGATCATTTGTTATAATGACCAAAGTTCGTTAAACTTTATTCACATATGTTCTTCAGTCAGCCTTGTCTTTGCTTTTCAGATTTGCTATATTTATTAATCTGTCCTCAAGTTCATTAATTATATATTCTCTGTTATCCCCACTGTATTACTGGGATTTTATAGAAGTTTATTTTCCTTGATATGGGATTTTTCAGTTCTGTAACTTCTCTTTGGTTCTTTTACATAACTCTTATTTTACTTTTTTATATTTTAAAGAAAAATTATAATTGATTGTTGAAGCATTTTTATGATGGCTGCTTTAAAATCCTCGTCAGCTCATTCAAAAATCTAATTTTTCTTACTGTTGGTATCAGTTGATTGTCTTTTCTCATTCATTGTGGGTATCTTGGTTCTTCACATGACAGGTGATTTTCTTTTGTATTCTTTTTTTTAATTTTTTAATGTTTTATTTATTTTTGAGAGGGAGAGAGAGAGACAGAGTGAGCAGGGGAAGGTCAGAGAGAGAGGGAGATGCAGAATCCAAAGATAGGCTCCAGGCTCTGAGCTAGCTGTCAGCACAGAGCCTGACGCAGGGCTCGAACCCACAAACTGTGAGATCATGACCTGAGCCAAAGTCGGATGCTTAACCGACTGAGCCACCTAGGTGCCCCTCAATTGTTTTCTTGACATTTTTTATTATTGTGGAGTCCTGGGTTCTATTTATATCTTTTATTTTAGCAGATCATGACCCTGTTTAGGTTCAGCATGCAGGCCCAGACCTATTTTTGTAGCGGGGCCTGTTGTTTTGATGGCTGTTTAATTTTCAGAGCCTTTTCTGTATTATTTGAGTCTACTTCAGTTCCCGGGGCTACTGAGGCTCCCACTGGTACTTGCTTGTGCTGCCTGAGAGGGCAAAAGAAGTATCTGCAGTGTTCTAAAATTCTGACAAATGCATATCAGGGATCTATCATTAAATGGTCTATAGAAGCTTCACCACCCTAAAAATCCCATGTGCTTCTCCTGTTTATTCTTCTTATTACATCCCTCCCTAAACTCCTGGCTATCACTGATATTTTTATTATCTCTATAGGTTTTGCCTTTTCAGGAATTATAATTGTCTTATAATTGAAATCATACAATATTTTGCTGTTTCAGACTGGCTTGTTGTAATTAACAATAGCCATTTAAGGTCTATCCTTTCTTTTCATGGCTCGATAGCTCATTCCTTTTTATTGCTAAATAATATTTTATTGTATGGGCGTACTTGGGTTTGCTTACTCCTTCACCTAATGAAAGACATTTTGGTTGCTTCTAAGTTTTGGCAAGTATGAATAAAGCTCCTATAAACGTTTATGTGCAGTGTTTGTGTGGATATAAGTTTTCAACGCATCTGGGTAAATGTCTAGGAGTGTAATCCATGGATGTATGGTAAGGCTGTGGTTACCTTTCTCAGAATGTCAAATTGTTTTTCCAAAGGGGCTCCACCATTTTGAATTCTGCCAGAAATAAATGAGAGTTTCTGTTGCTCCATATCCTTAAGAGTATTTGTCATTTTTAGCTTTTATGAATTTTAGCCATTCTAATAGGTATAGCGAGTGGCATCTCATTGTTTTCATTTGGAATTTCCTAATGACATATGATGTTTAGTATATTTTCATATGCTTATTCTCTAGCTGTATACATTTTTTTAAAAAATTATTTTACGTGTACTTTTTGAGAGACAGAGAGAGATTGAGGGAGCTCAAGTTGGGGAGGGTCAGAAAGAGAGTGAGACACAAAATCTGAAGCAGGCTTCAGTCTCTGAGCTGTCAGCACAGAGCCTAATGCGGGGCTCAAACTCATGAGCCATGAGATCATGACAAAAGCGAAAGTTGGATGCTTAACCAATGGAGCCACCCAGGCGCCCCATCTAGCTGTATATCTTCCTGAGTAAGGTATCTGTTAAGATCTTTGGCTTATTTGGGGATACCTGGGTGGCTCAGTAGGTTATGTGTTGGCTCTTGATCTCAGCTCAGGTCATGATCTTATAGTTCGTGATTTCAAGCCCCACACCAGGGATCCTTGCTGATGTCGTGGAGCCTGCTTGGGATTCTGTCTCTCTTCTCTCTGCCTCTTCCCTGTTTGTGTTCTCTCTCTCAAAGTAAATAATACACTGTTTTAAAAAAAGATCTTTGAACTATTTTTAAATTGTTTTCTTATTGTTCAGTTTTAAAAATTCTTTGTATATTTTGTGTAAGTCCTTTATCATATATGTGCTTTACTTCAATCACTTTCTCCCAGTGTTTGGCTTTTCTTTTTGTTTTCTAAACAGTGCCTTTCATAGAGCAGAAGGTTTTAATTTTAATAAAAGCCAACATCAATTGTTTCAATTATGGATCACACTTGTGATATGTGCCAAAACCTCATCTCTAACCTAAGATCACTTAGATTTTCTCTTATGATATCTTCTAGAAATGTTATAGTTTTGTGTTTTACATTTAAAGCTATTATATACTTTGAGGGGTTTTTCTGTGAAACATGTAAGGTCTACATTTAAATATATTTATTTATTTTGGAGGTGGATATCCAGTTTTGTTGAAATAATGACTACCTGTTCTTTGGAGTGCCTTTGCATCTTTGTCAAAATTAAATGAGCTTATCTGTATCATTTATGTCTGCATTTTGTTCTGTTTCATTGCTCGATATGTCTTTTCTTTTACCATGAATATCACGTTTACTATTCTCTTCCTTGCTTGCTTTGTAATCTTTTCTTCTTTCTCACGATTCTTAAGTTGAAATCTTATATCACAGACATCTTACCTTTTTACTTTAGCACAAGCATTTTAAAGTTATAAATTTCATCTAAAATGTCTTAAATATATCCTACAAATTTTAATATGAGGTATTTTCACTTTTATTCAGATAAAAATCTTTAAATTTTACTTGAGATAACCCTCTCTGATGATAAGACTTTTTGATGTATGTAATTTAGTTTTCAAACACTTGGAGATTTTCCAGATATTTCTCTATGGTTGATTTCTAGTTCTATTATAGTCAGTAAACATACTTTCTATGGTTTATGTTGTACTTTTAAAATATACTTGTTAAGGTTTATTTCATGGCAAGAACATAGTCTATGTTGGTGAATTTTTCATGGGGACTTGAGAAGAATATGCATTTTGCTTCTTTTAGATAGAAAGTTCTACAAATATCAATTGGATCAACTTTGTTTCAGATATTCTTTATCTTTAGTGATTTTCTGAATATTTATTATGTTAATGACTGAGGGAGGATAGTGAATTTTTTATTTATTGGTGCACATATCTTATCTCTTCATCTATGCTGCTGTCTTTGTCAGGGATGAATTTCATCTTTTTTTCCTGAAGCTTCAGTCAGTGTCTTCTACACTGGCACCAAGTACACCTTCCTTCAGTGGCTCAAATTTGTATTAAAAATTCTTACATTGGAGACTTGCCTATAATTTTGCTGTACCTTCTTTGTCCTGAGTTACAATTTTATATTTTCCATATATAAACCCATTTCTGCTGGTAAAGTATTTGGCAGTTTTGTTTTTAAAGCTAACAGTATCAAAAGTAAGAGCTACTCTCTAATAAACATCAGATTTGGGCCTTAGAATGGGTTTTTATTAATATTCTCTTGTAAACCTTTAACTGAAGTGACTGCCAGAAGAAATTTTACTCCAGATGTAGTGCATTGAGGCTTATGCTAGTTGCAAGAAGTAGGAAAAATTTTTTGGTGTTTGGATATTCAGAGTTAAGATGATAGAAGACAGATAAAAGTCTGAGGAAGATCACAAGAGAAAGAAGAAATACAGCTCTCTGGAACCAAAAATACATAGAGCACACTTCCTGAAGGATGAGAGAGAAATTGTGAAGAGTAAAACTGGCTTAAAAAATACAAGAACTGAGTCCAGGCAATATGGCAGATAAAGGGAGTTCTGTACTTCCCACCTGAATCTTTCAAACAAAGAAGGGCTGACGCCAAAGGACTCTGAACCACAATATGGGAGGAAAAGAGACAGATTCCACTAAGAAGACAGCCTCATAGTGCTACCTCAAGAAACAAGCCAAAGTACACATGGTGGAGAGTCCCAAACATCACTATGAGTAGGGAAAAAAAAAAAAACCAAAGTCTCAACAAGAGAGACCAAGAGACACCATTAAAAGAACACTTCCTGAATGGACAGGCTCTGGACAGTCTATGAGCCTCCTTTAATATGCAGTATTTGTAGGTGCAGAGTACATAACAAGCATTTAAAACTGACAAGAGACAGAAAGCTAGCCAAAATAATGAAATGGAAGAACTCCCCTCAAAAGAAATTCCAGGAAGAAGTGACATCTAAAGAATTGGTCAAAACAGATATCAGCACCAAAACTGACCAAGAATTTAGAACAATAGTCATAAAATTAATCGCTGGGCTTGAAAAAGGCATAGTGACACCAGAGACGCTACTGCTACAAAGATTATGGACCTTAAAAATAGTTGTGATGAATTTAAAAATGCTATAAATGAGGTGCATAATTAAATGGAGGCAGCCACTGCATGAATTGAAGAGGCAGAGAGGAATAGATGAATTAGAAGACACAATTATAGAAAAAGAGGAAGCCAAGAAAAAGAGAGATATGTTTATCCAGGAGCACGAAAGAAGAATGTGAGAACTGAGTGATGCAATAAAATGGAACAATAGCCATACCATAGGAATTCCATAAGAAGAAGAAAGAGAGAAAGGGGCTGAAGGGGTACTTGAACAAATTATCGCTGAGAACTTCCCCAATCTGGGGAAGGAAATAGACATTGAAATCCAAGAGGCACAGAGAACTCCCTTCAGACGTAACATGAATAGATCTTCTGCATGACATATAGTGAAACTGGAAAAATATAAGGATAAAGAGAGAATTCTGAAAGCAGCTAGGGATAAAAGGGCCCTAACAGACAAAGGGAGACATATCAGAGTAATTGCAGACCTATCTACTAAAATTTGGCAAGTCAGAAAGGAATGGGAGGAAATCTTCAATGTGATGAACAGAAAAAATATGAAGCCAAGAATCCTTTATCCAGCAAGTCTGTCATTCAGAATAGAAGGAGAGATAAAGGTTTTCCCAAACAAACAAAAATTGAAGGAATTCATCACCATCAAACTAGCCCTACAAGAAATCCTAAGAGGGACTCTATGAGGGAAATGTTGCAAGGAACACAGGTACCAGAGACACCACTACATGCATGAATCCTATAGAGAACACAATGACTCTAAACCCGTATTTTTCAATAATAACACTGAATGTAAATGGACTAAATGCTCCAATAAAAGACATAGGGTAGCAGAATGGATAAAAAAACAAGATCCATCTATTTGGTGTCTACAAGAGACTCATTTTAGACCTGAGGACACCTTCAGATTGAAAGTAAGGGGTTGGAGAAATATCTATCATGTGACTGGAAGTCAAAGCCAGAGTAGCCATACTTATATAGGACAAACTGGACTTTAAAGTTGAGGCAGGAACAAGAGATGAAGAAGGGCATTACGTAATAATTACAGGGTCAATCCATCAGGATCTACTCACCGAATTCAGGAGCACCCAAATACATAAAATAATCACAAACATAAACAATCTTATTGATAAGAATGTGCTAATTGCAGGGGATGTTAATACTCCACTTACAGCAATGGATAGATCAACCAGACAGAAAATCACTAAAGAAGCAATGGACCTGAAGGACACATTGGACCAGATGGATCTGACAGATATATTTTGAACTCTACATCCTGAGGCTATGGAATTCACTTTCTTCTTGAGTGCACATGGTGCATTCTCCAAGATAGATCACATATTGGGTCATAAAGCAGCCCTCAATAAATATAAAAGAATTGAGATCATACCATGCACACTTTCAGATCACAATAATATTAACTTGGAAATCAACCACAGGAAAAAGTCTGGAAAACCTTCAGAAACATGGAGATTAAAGACCACCCTACTAAAAAACGATTGGGCCCATTGGGAAATTAGAGAAGAAATTAAAAAATATATGGAAACAAATGAAAATGAAAATACAACAATCCAAACTCTTTGGGATGCGGCAAAGGCAGTCCTAAGAGGAAAGTACATTGCACTCCAGGCTTATTTCAAGAAACTAGAAAAAGCGCACATATAAAATCTAATCTCACTTAAAGGAACTAGAAGCAGAGCAGCAAGAACAACCCAAACTCAGCAGAAGAAGATAAATAATAAAGATCAGGGGAGAAATAAACAATATAGAATCAAAAAAAAAAAAAAAACAGTTGAATAGATCAATGAAACCAAGAGTTGTTTTTTTGAGAAAATACACAAAATTGTATTTTTTGTATTGAGAAGGCTAGACAGCCTTCCCAAAAAGAAAAGAGAGAGCACCCAAATAGACAAAATGACGAATGAATATGGATTTATTACAACCAATCTCTCAGAAATACAAGCAGGTATCAGGGAATACTATGAAAAATTATACGCCAAAACAACTGGACAACCTAGATGAAATGGACAAATTCCTAAACACACATGCACTACCAAAATTCAAATGGGAAGAGATAGAAAATCTGAACAGGCCCTTAACTAGTGAAGAAATTGAATCAGTTATCAAAAATCTCCCAACAAATAAGAGCCTGGGGCCAGATGGCTTCCCTGGGGAATTCTACCAGACATTTAAAGCAGAGTTAAAACCCATTATTCTCAAGGTATTCCAAAAAACAGAAATGGAAGGAAAACTTCTGGACTCATTCTACGAAGCCAGCATCACTTTGATTCCCAAACCGGACAGAAACCCAGCAAAAAAAGAGAACTACAGGCCAATATCCTTGAAGAATACGGATGCAAAAATCCTCAACAAGATACTAGCAAATTTAATTCAACAGCATATAAAAAGAATTATCCACCATGATCAAGTGGGATTCATTCCTGGGTTACAGGGCTAGTTCAATATTCGCAAATCCATCAATGTGATAGATCACGTTAACAAAAGAAAAGATAAAAACCATATGATCCTTTCAATAGACTCAGAAAACACATTTGACAAAATACAGCATCCTTTCTTAATAAAGATCCTAGAGAAAGTCGGGATAGAAGGAACTTACTTAAACATCATAAAAACCATTTATGAAAAGCCCACAGAAAAAATCATCCTCAATGTGGAAAAACTGAGAGCTTTCCCCCTGAGATCAGGAACACAACAGGGATGTCCACTCTCTCCACTGTTGTTTAACATAGTGCTGGAAGTCCTAGCATCAGCAATCAGACGGCAAAAGGAAATAAAAGCATCAGATTGGCAAAAATGAAGTCAAACTTTCACTTTTTGCAGATGACATGATACTCTACATGGAAAATCTGACAGACTCTACCACATGCCTACTAGAACTGGTCCATGAATTCAGCAAAGCCACAGGATACAAAATCACCACACAGAAATCAGATGCATTTTTATACACCAATAACGAAGCAACAGAAAAAGAAATCAAGAAACTGATCCCATTCACAATTGCACAAAAAAACATAAAATGCTTAGGAATAAATCTAACCAAAGATGTAAAAGATCTGTATGATGAAAAGTAAAGAAAACTTATGAAGGAAATTGAAAAAGACACAAAGAAATGGAAAATCATTCCATGCTCATGTTTCCGAAGAATAAATATGGTTAAAATGTCAATACTACACAAAGCAATCTACACATTCAATGCAATCCCAATCAAAATTTCACCAGCATTCTTCTCAAAGCTAGAACAAACAATCCTATAATTTGTATGGAACCACAAAAGACCCCAAAAAGCCAATGTAATATTGAAGAAGAAAACCAAAACAGGAGGCATAACAATCCCATATGTTAGCCTCTACTACAAAGCTGTAGTCATCAAGACAGTATGGTATTGGGACAAAAACAGACACATAGGCCAATGGAATGGAATAGAGAACCCAGAATTGGTCCCATAAATGTATGGCCAATTAATCTTTGACAAAGCAGGAAAGAGTATCCAATGGAAAAAAGACAGCCTCTTTAACAGATGGTGCTGGGAGAACTGGACAGTAACATGCAAAAGAATGAAACTAGACCACTTTCTTACACCATACACCAAAAAAAAATCAAAATGAAAGAAGGACCTGAATGTGAGACAGGAAACCATCAAAACCCTAGAGGAGAAAACAGGAAACAACCTCCTTGACTTCAACCACAGCATTTTGTTACTCGAACATCTCCAAAGGCAAGGGAATCAAGAACAAATATGAACTATCAGGACCTCATCAAGATAAAAAGCTTCTGCATGGCAAAGGAAACAATCAAGTAAACTAATAGGCAACCGACAGAATGGGAAAAGATAGTTGCAAATGACATATCAGATAAAGGGCTAGTATCCAAAATCTATAAGGAACTCACCAAACTCCACACCTGAAAAACAAATAATCCAGTGAAGAAATGGGCAGAAGACATGAACAGACACTTCTCCAAAGAGGTCATCCAGATGGCCAGCAGACACATGAAACAATGCTCAGTGTCACTCATCATCAGGGAAATACAAATCAAAACCACACTGAGATACCACCTCATGCCGGTCACAGTGGCTAAAATGAACAAAGCAGGAGACTATAGATGCTGGCAAGGATGTGGAGATATGGGCACCCTCCTACACTGTTGGTGGGAATGTAAACTGGTACAGCCACTCTGGAATACAGTGTGGAGATTCCTCAAAAAATTATAGTGAGGTCCATGTTGGCAATGCTTCACATTTTCCTAAGGACATTATGGTTTTGCACATTTGTGTGAAATGGAAAAATGTGAAATAAAAAGTGGTAAAACAAATTTCAAATCAAATATATTTCAGAAACATGACAAAGTTCAGAGGACAATATATTTTGTGAATTACAGTAATTCTAAGATTTTTTTTATTATTGCCTAAGAATGTCTAGAAAACTCAGGGGACTGAATTTTCTTTGAAGACAAAGGAGAATATCTTCCCTGAATACATTTTAAGGGGTCAATGAAATACACAAATTTTCTCTATAATTATACTATTAAATCTTGCTTATTCAAAATAAGATAAATATGTATTTATTTTTGCACTAAACAGTGATATACTGAATTATAGAGCATATAATAAAAAAATTATAGATTATTAGTTCCGGTTGGAATGTAGTCATCAATTTGTTTATTCTCTTCTATTTGGCCATACAGAAACATTTTAGAATTACAAAACCTATGTTTTGTAGAGTAAAGTTACCTAAAGACAACGGAGTTTGTATCTGGATATTAGGTTTTTAAATGCCATAAGAATTCTCATTGTGGTAACACCTGAATCAGCAGCGAGCTTTAACAGAATCACACGTAAAATTGCTTTAATTTGCCACCTTACATATTAATAGAGGTCATCTGGTGTTATTTCATAAAATTATGTATTTTTCAGTCAATTCATTATTAGGAATGTCTAATTTAGAATTCTTATGGTAGCTTGACTTTGTTCTAGGCTGTTACTCCTTGCTGTTTCACTCTCCTTAATTATTCCTCCCCCTGCATGTACTGAAATGGAATGCCTCAAGGATACTAAGATGGCAACATAGAGCCACATTGTTTTTCCTTACAATGGATTTTAGGAAGGATATTGTTAGACCACTAGGCAGAATAGAAAGGTGGATTTGATTTGCATCAAATAAATATATTAAAGTTAAATGAATCTAAAAGATGCAAATTAATCAAAGATGTAAATTCTTTATTAACATCTAGTTAAGAATGTTTAGAAATTTCTTTTACTTCCAAGTATTCAGACCTATCACTCCTTTGGAAAGAAATGTGGCAATCTCTTCTCCACCAGGGCATGTGTCCTGTCAAAACATTGTTACTTTGCATATAAGGTCAGATGTAAAACACATGTCAAGGTCATTGCCTCTTGCTCCTTGGTGTAGTATAACAAACTGTAAGCATTTTATTTTCCTACCTCATCTTTTTTAGACAAAATTACAAGTGTTCCTTGGTTTCTATGATTTAAGCAAAGAGGAAAAATAAGAAAGATTATTGTCTTGAGGAAAAGTCTTCTAAAAAATAAACTAAAATAAAATGTTCCCTTATAAATTTCAATGGAGTTATTGATTTTATATTAGATATCAATGAAAAATTGTTCATGTGCTGAGTATTTACTACATTTGGAAACTACTAAGGTATTTTGCAAGTATCATATTTATAGGTTAAAGATTCTGTCTTCTTTCCAGCAAAATGTGTTTAGTAATTTAAATTATCAGTTCTGAAACACCTGAAAACCATGGATAGCAACACTACTTTGCTTTATAAATAATCTATTGTCTAACAGATAAATGTAGCTGATTAACATTTCCAATATTAGTAGTAATTTCCCAATACTAATACCAGTATTTTCTAACTTTTCCAGGCTCTCTTATTGGGAGTAAAAAATTTATTTCAGTAATATGGTTTCTTTGGTAATGATATCAAACCAATGTTTGAATACAAAGTTTTTGGTTTATATTTGAGAGACCTATATTTGAGGGAAACCTTCAGTAGTAGGTGATTTAGGATTTCCAGTTTTGAGTAGTAAGAGTTATATTTCCTATTTAATTCAATTCAGAGAAAGCATAAATAATTCTTATAATTATCTTTCAAATATATAAACACTTTATTTTTTAGTATCATTATTCAAAACTCAAATTTATTATTGTAGATCAATTGCCTATGTATATATTACTAGTAGGTATCTACAAATGGAACATAAAATATGTTTCAGATAAGATAACATATCGTATCTCGAACTCAACAAACCACAGATCACCACCTGAGCTGATGTCAGTTGCTCAACCCACTGAGCTACCCATGCTCCACAAAAACCAAATTAATTTTAAATTGAGTTACCATAATTTAACATCTATTGGCTTTCATTCATGCATTCATTCACTCATTACAAATTATTTAGCAAAGAAAGAAACAGCCATTTTCCTTCTCCTCAAGACCTCTCATTTAAGGAAGTGTAATAATACTAATATTTGTGTCCTGTAATGCCAGTATTAGAGAAACACTAAATGAAAATAGATAATATTGAGGAATGTATGATCTGAAACTAAATGATCTAGTACTTAATTCACAGATCGTAACATCAAAATTTAAGTTCACAAAGATTAGAGGGTGTTTAAGATATTTTTGAAAATCATAGATTTTCAGCATAAAGCAAAATACTAGAACATAATATTTAGAATAGGGTAAAAAGCATCTACAGAAAACTCACCAAGAAACAATATAAATGCAAATAACAAAATAGGAGTAAGTTATAGAGACTAAATGTGGGATACAGGCCATATGATAAGAGAAGACAAGTAGGAGTACTAAACAGATATCTACAAGTAATGAAATGTATACTCTCACTAAATACCAGAAATAAATTTGTCTTCAGTTAATTACATATTATAAATAAATAGGGGAATTATTAAAATAGGGGTATTACAATAACAAGGAGAAACCATTTTTCCTATAAGACTGTAAAGTGTTAAAAGAAATGCCAATATTCAGTATTATTGCATTTATGGGGGAAAGAAGGGATGAACAATCTTTATAGCTTAGATTGTATATTAGTAAAACTTCATTAAGTTTATTTTGATATATGTTAAACATTTTAAAATATACCTTAATTTGCCTACAGTGTTAAATTGTAGTTTGTGATATCACTTTCTAATAAACATATAAATTTACTTTCATACATTTTTGCAAAATAGATATATCAAACAAATAGATATCACTTGGGAAAAAAGTTATTTCTTTGTCATACTGATTGAACCAGAAGTCAATTTTAAAAGATTACTTCTTTCTAGTCTTAACTTTGCTCACAGCTGTCATTAGCATTCATTTTCTAAAATATGTTATCAATGGACGCCTGGGTGTCTCAGTTAGTTGAGCAGTCAACTCTTGATTTTAGTTCAGGGCATGATCCCATAGTCATGGGATGGAGCCCTGTGTTGGGCTCAGCTCAGCATGGAACTTGCTTAAGATTCTCTAACCTCCTGCCCCTCTTCCCCACTTGTTTTCTCACTCTCTAAAGTAAAACATAAATTAATACAATATAATACGATACAATAAAATAAAAATACATATTGAATCATCACTATCCTCCTGAAAACAACAGATAACAGAAACATATATGACTGACTGTAGCTTACTGTATCTTGACTACCCAGTCACTTGATTTTGTTTTAGTTATGAGATGGGGTACAATACAGATGCATATATATATATGTATATATATATATATATACATATAATCATTTATATGTATGGTTTTTATAATCATTTATTATAAATCATATCTTAAATGTTTTGTTAGATTCTCAGTGTGGCAGAGACAGCTATTGGTCATAGGATATATTTTTTCTTTTATAATAATAGAGTCTTAACATTTAGGTGGACCTAGAGACATCCTGAATGAAAGTTGAATTTCCATGATGTTTTGTACTTAAAGTATCTAGATCTGATTTAGAATCCACCGACTATGTATTGCCATGAATTTTGGAAGATAGAAGGGAGGAGGGGTTTATCTCTTCCTTCTGTATGCTTTTTCTGAGGTTTAAGTTTTTTTCTGTAGCAACAGAAAACAGAGGTCTTGTAGGCTAGTCAGTAGTTTTATAAGCTTCATAGGAATAAAATACACAGGTAAGTCCATCTCTCTTTGTTATTTAAAACCAACAGGCTCAGAACAGATTTGGAGTCGATATTCTTCGTTTCAGTGAGGCTTCCTAATTTCCCACCTTCGTGATTTTTATATATATCAAGCCATTATTTTAAAGTGTTCTTACCTAAAATAGTTAGACTATAGTTGTCTTATCTTCAGTTGAAACCTGCTTGATTACCTCAGCTTGTAAATGCCCTGGGTTAATAGCAATCAACCTTTTCATAACAAATGTTTAACATTCTCTTCATTACCTTCAAATGAGATTAATAGGTAATGTAACTTATATATACAATTCCAATAGGGCTCAATATAATGGCATACATGTAATCTAAAGAAGATAGAAGATAAAATGAATTCATAACAAACATAATTGTCAATACATAAATACTCAGGGATAACAAAACTAAAGAGAAATTATAGACATGTAAATAGTCACTGTAAGTATAGCAGTCATAAATATAAACTGATACAAATGTGTTGTATTAGCTGTTCAAATACTACGTGCTACATTGATCTCAGTGATGAGGGTTTCTAAATGTTGAAAACTTTTGATAAAATTAGAAATTTCAACTTATAATTTCCCTTTACATGTTAGTTGCATTCCTGGAAAATGCAAACCATATAAAAAGTTAAATCATGTAAGAATTACTTGAATTCACATGTGAATGGTTAAATATATAGTCTTGGATAAACATAAATAAATTTTCATTTACTTGAAAGTATAGCAAAACATTCATAATCACATGGGAACTGCTACATTTGTCACCTCAGGCTTCCAGTCAATAAATATCAATATCCTGCAACTTTTACTAGAATAATACCAGAACATTTCTAAAATGCTGTGTAGGAGGTGATTCTGTGCATATAAACAGACAGACACACACATAGGCACACTCACTCACACACACCCTGCCTTAAGAATCACTTCTCTGGGGAAGAGGGGAAACTGGGTGATGGGCATTGAGGAGGGCACTTGTTGGGATGAGCACTGGGTGTTGTATGGAAACCAATTGACAATAAATTATATTAAAAAAAGAACCACTTCCCAAGATTCTTATTTCTGCTTTTTCTTCACCCTAAATACTGTGTACTCAATTCTGTAAGGAATGAACTACAACATAAGCTTCAAAGTCCAGGTAAAATAGCCTTCTGCTTTTGAAGACAATATTCAAGCTCTGAAAGTAAAATGGATTCCTCCTCTGAAGTTCTGTGAAACTGTTTGTTACATGCTTGTAACATATCACATTGCGTTATAGTTATTTATTCACTGGCTTTCTCCCATTTATTGCTGTATCTTCTACTCTTCCAGAGATACAGCTTTGTCAAAGATCTGTGTTAGCATCTGATTCATCTTCCTGACCTTTGCATCCTGAATAACCTCATATGACATGTTCTTTGCTGAATGGATGGATCTGAATCTCCTACATTTTTGCTCTTGTCTTCATTCTGCTTCTCTTTTTCCATGCATCCTAGTAAATAACTGCATGTTCACAGAAATAAATCTATACCTTACAGTTTATTATTTAAAATTGCTAAGTTAAACCAGTATGGACAGGCAATTATGCAAACCAGTATGGACAGGCAATTATTATTATTAATTTACTAAGATGATAACCTAAACCCACCAACTTGTGTTTCTCAGGCAGGAAAAGTCAGTCAATTTGATTCTTCTGTATTAGTTTCATTTATCAGGGCTTTATTGGAAAATAAAATCCCTATAGTATATTCTAAAAGTTTTAATTAGGCAAATGTATTTGATTGTCCAAATATAGGAATGAATGAATTTAATTCACATTAACATAATTGCTTTTTATTATGTATTAACGACTTAAAAAACCTAACATATATAATAGCTGGCATTTACACTGAAAGAAATATTCTTTCAGTAGTATCCTCAATTAAATATGTTAATTAATAAAAACTAGCTGAGTAGAAGAATGGGAAATACTAGTTTAAGCTTTATATGCATTATATTTCATCTGAAAGCCCCCAGACCTTATAAATCACAATTTTCTCATCTAGAAAGAAGAATTCTATTGATTCTACTGTACTTCTTTGTAATTAATTTCCCCATTTTATTCATTATGACCACTTTTGTTAAGCTCTTAAAAATGAATCGGGCAGTAGTATAGAGAAAGCACGTTCATTACTCTGTACCCGTCGTATATTTACCAGGGGCTGGAGGGTAACTGGAATTTCCTTAGAAATTTAGACATCACAGTGGCCTACAACCATTTAAAACTTTGTCTAAGTGTTTTAGAAAATGGATGTATCTGCACCTTGCTTTGAGTTAGTGTTGTGAAGTGGAAGGAAGATTGTCTTGAGTTAGATTTATCCTATTTTAAATTCTGGCTTGGCCATTTATTAAGTAGATAGCTTTGGACACACAATTTAAAATTTTGGAAACTTGGTTTTGTCATTTGTTAAAAAAAGAGAGAGGGATAGATAATATAATCTAATTTGGATGGGAGTTGTATTGACTAAATTAGATAATTAATATAAAATCAAAGATTATGTTCAATATGTAATAAAATGTGCAGATCATGATCACTTTGAAGGATCTAATCCCCACTTCTGGTTTCATCTTAACATATTTATACTTCAAAAGGTTTAGAAGTGACAATCCATAACTGGAAGTTAAATTCAAAATTAGATTATTCAGATTCTAATTGTGATACACTAATCCTAAAGCATGCTGCTGGACTTGACTTTTAAAGTCTATTTGAGGGACTCCTGGGTGGTTCAGTCAGTGGAGTGTCCGACTTCGGCTCAGGTTATGATCTTATGGTTCGTGTATTCTAACCCCATGTTAGGCTCTGTGCTGACAGCCTGGAGCCTGGAGCCTGCTTCAGATTCTCTCTTCCTCTCTCTCTCTGCCCCTCTCCAGCTTGTGCACAGGCTGTCTCTACCTCTCCAAAGTAAATAAACATTAAAAATTAAAAAAAAAATAAGGTCTATTTGAATCAATCCTATAGTTGAAAAGGGTAACCGATCTGATGCTGAAAACTTCTAAGCTTTAACCTGACATTTGTAGCTAGGACCCATGCTTTCCTCTGGGGCAGTGTGATGTAATGGGAGGGACCACAGTGGTCTAGACCTGAGCATGCCTTGGTGTCGGGCATTGCTTAGCTGCTTTCTAGTCCAGGGGCCATCCATGGACAAGTCACTAGTGATCTATGAAATTCAATACCACTTTATGTATAATGTAATAAGCATTTCTCTTTGTCTCAAATTTTATAAAACATACTTGGAATAGTGAATATGCAGTGCCAAACAAACAGACAATATCACTTATTTTAGAAAATCTTTTGACAATTATGCTTCTATTGAAACAATATTTCATTGGTAAAATGATAAATAAATAAAACATTAAACAACATAACCCCTAAAATTCCACATATTTACTGAGTATGAATCAAATCTTAATGACTAACAGTTCTTGAAAACTTTCAAAAAGAAAATTAAATCATAATCAGCTGAGGAGAGCTAGTACCGGTATACCTTGGTAGTATTGTGGGTTCAGTTCCAGACTGAAATAAAGTGAATGTTGTGATAAAGCAAGTCAAGTACTTTTTCTGGTTTCTTAGTGCATATAAAAGTTATCTTTATACTATACAGTAGTCTATTAAATATGAAGAAGCATTATGTCTAAAAAAATGTACATGCCTTAATTAAAAATACTCTACTACTAAAAAATGCTAACGGGGGCGCCTGGGTGGCTCAGTCAGCTAAGTGTCCAACTTCGGCTCAGGTCATGATCTCGCGGTCTGTGAGTTCGAGCCCCGCATCGGGTTCTGTGCTGTCAGCTCAGAGCCTGGAGCCTATTTCAGATTCTGTGACTCCCTCTCTCTCTCTGCCCCTCCCCCGCTCATGCTCTGTCTCTCTCTGTCTCAAAAATAAATAACCCTCCCAAAAAAAATAAAAAAATAAAAAATAAAAAATGCTAACCATCATCTGAGCTTTGAGTAAGTTGTAATCACTGATCACAGATCACCATAGCAAACATAATAATAATGAAAAAGTTTGAAATATTGTGAGAATTACCAAAATGTGACACAGAGACATAGAGTGAGAAAATGTTATTGGAAAAATGGTGCTGATAGACTTGCTTCATGCAGGGTTCAATTTTTAAAAAAATAAAACCACACTATCTTCCAAGTACAATAAAGCGAAGCACAATAAAACAAGGTGTGCTTGTATACTATATTTTTAACTTGATCATTCTTGATAGAAAAAAGATTCCCTTCAGTTAACTGTAAGGGTTTCTTTTTCTTCTTTTGTCTGATATTTGCTTATGTATACTTGTAAAATGCCTCAGAAGTTTTCTTATGTAGACAAGTACCATTTGGAAGCTAGGATACTGTTAATTGCTCATTGTTCTTTAGCGTCCCTAAATCTCTATTTTATTTATAAAATAATGAGTACCTATTGTGGATAAAAGGAGAGGTATTATATTAAAAAAAAATCTGAGCTGGCCATGGCCCCCGGACCATTTTAGTATAACAGACTGAATACTAACATATATTTAGAATACTGACCTTTAATCCTTTCAATTAGCACATGCATGAGCATTGTGTATAATACTGTAAATCTTATGATGCACCAAATGTTCACAATTGCCTATTTCTCATTGTTTGCTTTGTCTTGACCAAACTTTGGTCAAGTTTTCTCCCCTCTTCAGGCCCTTGAAATTTGCCTTGCCCCCAAGCACTAAAATGCAGACCATGCTGCCCATATCAGCTTATCATGAGAACAGGCTGACCACAGTGAGAAACATTTCCTGTCAAACTGTACTCATCTTGCTATTTACTCACTCTCTTGAATCTCTAGCTTCTCTTGAAAAGTTTTTGCTGATCTATGCTTACCCCCCCTTATAAATAGCTATACCATCACAATTCATAATTTACAAATTTATTAATGGTGAATACACTTTAGTTTTTTAAGAGAATACTGTGGGTTTTGGGTATTGAGACTTGATTCCAAACTTTAAAAAACCTATTTGATAACATCCCGCTAATATATGCATTAGGGGATGAAACTCTAGGTGACACAAGTTGTTCTGTTTTAGAAAATTTCACATTAAAAGAAAAAGACTGTTGCTTGACACTTGCATATATTTACAATTCTTCCTCGGCAATTGACTTCCAGAAAGTTCTCTTGTAAAACAATTTAAATGTCACAAATTCTTGTTAGAGACATTGTCAGGAAAAAATGCATGACAGTGCAGTGTGGGTTGGAAAAACTTAAACCAAATCAATAGTAAATAAGGGGAGTGAATACTTTCCTTGTATTTTTCACAAGCAAATCTGGACTTAAGGACGTTTAGATATACTGAACTTATTATCTGAGTCCTATCTCATTGCATTAGGTAATGAAAAGACCAGCTATAGAATAAAGAGTCAGTAAATATGTCACAGAGCACAAAGCTTGACCTGAAAGGAGTGCTTTCTCTATTCAGCAAGTCTCGGTTTGAGAAAAAAATGTTTCAATAAAGTTTCCTATGGACAGGGTACAATTAGGAGAAAATGACCTTGAGGTGTATACAGCTTTTAAAACAGCAACTTGGCACACCACTGTGGGGATGAGTGTCAGTTTAAGACTGATGTTTAGAAAACTCTGAAATGCAATAAATATATATATATATATATATATATACACACATATTTTTTTCATATATATATATATGAATTTTTTTCTTCAGGCATGTATGGCAATTCTTAATCCTGAAATTCACTTTTTATCCCCTAATGGTGAGAAAGCACATAACAGATTTCTAAGAATGAATATATGAGTCTATTGAAAGAACTAATCTAAAAATTTCCTTTTCAGAAGATAGATACTCTGTTATTTTTAGAAAAGTAAATATCTTCAATTATAAATTTTGTATCACAGAGACTAGTACTCTGGAAATTAATACATGTTTTACTTTTTATGTTCATTGATATATTGTAATATACCTAAAACATCAACCTGTCTAAATAGCATATCTTCCCCACATGCAATAATTTGAAAAACACATTTTCATTTTTAAGCCAGTAGTTTTGAAAACTAAAAATGGAGATTCCTGTCTAAAACCATAACACTTTCTTAAATATTACAGATTTTATCTTACAGTATTGGTGTAATGCATTACAGTGAGTTATGTTGAAAATATTTCTCATATCACATTTAACTTTCCTAATTCAATTAGTGTCAAGAAACAATTTCTACTGAAACTAAAATCCTCAAACCCTTATAATTAGATCAGGAGCTTATTATCTAGAGAGAGTAACATAAATCTAAATATTTCACTGTTATCAGATGTTTTATTTGTGATTTGAAACAAATTTGACACTGGAACATCACAGATTTAATATACACATTTATATTATGAAGACTATGAAACAATCCTGTAGTGGGTACATATAAGAGTATGATTAAGAAAATGGTCTGGGGGTGCCTGGGTGGCTTGGTTGAGCGTCCGACTTCGGCTCAGGTCATGATCTCACAGTTCGTGGGTTCGAGCCCTGCGTCGGGCTCAGCGCCGACAGCTAGCTCAGAGCCTGGAGCCTGCTTCCGATTCTGTGTGTCCCTCTCTCTCTCTGCCCCTCCCCTGCTCATGATCTCTCTCTGTCTCTCAAAAATAAATAAAAATGTTAAAAAAATATATTAAAAAAAAGAAAATGGTCTGACAGTGTGGCAAAGTGGAAGTTTAGGGAAAAACATCTAATCTGGAAGTCAGAAAACATGACTTTTATTAATCTAAGAAACCAATTACTAATTGTATGACTGAGAAGGTGACCTACTTTCCATAGAGATGCTCTGATGATCATTGAAGGCAATAAACGTGGAAGTTATTTAAACACAAAGATATTGGAAAGGTAAAACATCATCAATATTTGCCAGTCTTTGTAAGAAACAAGAATTATTCAATGATGAATTTTATAAAGAAATTTCCTTACAACACTACCAATAATTTCACTTCAAATACAAAGGTAGAAGTCATTATGATGGCGAAGAGGATTCTACTTATAACTTCACATGGAATTTGATGCCAGCAGCTCTATCCATGCACAGGGTTAGAAGGGGTAGGCAGATAATTTATTTGTACTTGGGAAATAGATCAAGATTCAAGATAGAAAATTTTCTTTTGTGAAATTCAGTCATAATACTAAATGACAGACAATACTTTTTAATGAAGTAATGAATAATGAACTGGTAGTACCAACATAAAAATGAATAATCATAAGTATTAAACTTGATGAATATGCATAAAATGAACACAACAGTGTAATCACTGTCTACATCAAGAAATAAAACATCACCATCAAATCCAAGAGTCCCTCTGGGTCCTATCTTAGTCACTCTTGACTCCTCCTACACAAGTTAATCACTATTTTGACTACTAAATTCCTGGATTAGACTCATGAAGCATGCACTCTTTGGTATCTAGATTGTTTCACTCAACGTTATGTGATACATTCATGTGGAGAGTTTTATTTATTTTAACTGATGAGTAGTGGTCCACCATTATAGTATAATCTAGTTCAATCACTTTCATTGGTGGATGGTTTGAATGTTACATAATTTACCTATCTACTGAAATATCTGTTGGTTCCAATTTGGAGTTATTTGAATAATGGTGCTACAAATACCCTTGTACCTTACCTATATTTTCGTATACATATATATAGGTTTCCTTCAAGAAAATAACTAGAAGTATTAGCATATGCATAAATTAAGCTTCAATAGATATACCCAGACATTTTTTCCCAAGTGACTCTACCAACTTACACTGCTACCATCATGGTTATAGTTACTTTCTGAAGATAAAAAAAAAAGAAGAAAAATCAAAGAGAGTAGGAGAAAGGAAGGAGACAGTAAAAATAAAGAAAGATAATTAACCAAGAAAAATGAAAAAATAATTATAACCATAGCTGAAATTAAAAATCAACAGAAAATCATATAGAACAATTTTATGCAAATAAGTTTGAAAACTTAGATGAGATAAACACAACAGAAATTGATAATTGTACTGTGATTATATAAACAGCTGTCTTTATTTTTAGGAGATATACATTGATGTATTTAGAGGAATTGGAAAATTACATATTTAACTGATATAATTAAATGATAAAGCAATTAGGGAAAATATTAGCCACAGTGATAACGTTATATATATAAGGTTCTATAAGGTTCTCTGCAGTATTCATACAACTTCACTCTAAATTTGCAATTATTTGCATCTAGAAATTTTAGAAAATTCTCATATATAATTTGGCACAGTAAATTAAACAATTTCAGGAAAGACAGAATACAACAATTTTTTAAAATTCAAGTTCATTTATGATTTCAAACTCAGCAAAATAAGAGTAGAAGGGAGGAACTTCAGCCTGACTAAGAACTTCTTAGAAAAACTCTTCAAGGGGCGCCTGGGTGACTCAGTCAGTTAGGCTTCCGACTTCAGCTCAGGTCATAATCTCGGGGTCCATGGGTTCAAGCCCCGTGTCCGGCTCTATGCTGACAGCTTGGAGCCTGGAGGCTGCTTCAGATTCTGTGTCTCCCTCTCTCTCTGCCCCTCCCCCACTCACACTCTGTCTCTGTCTCTCAAAAATAAACATTAAAAAAATTAGAAAAAGAAAAACTCTTCAAGAAAGATTCAAATTTTAAATCAAATTTACTGTTTTAATTTACATAAAGTCAAATGATTTTACCTAAAGAGATTTTTCAAGAAGTTTTAACAAGTGCATATGCTCATGTAACCACACTGCCATCAAACTATAGATCATTTTCAGCACCTCAGATGATTCCCTGGTTCCTGTTCCCAGTCAGTTCCAATATTGTCCAATTTTACATTACCACCAGCAGAGTTTCAGGCCTCCACATCCTGGCCAACATTTGAGAGGTGTTTATTAAAGAGCTGCTGCTTTCTAAGGCACTCTTGCCAGGGGATACTTCTAATCCCATCCTCTCTTGGCACAGTCATTTTACCAGCGTATGGTTAGTCTGATAAAACCAGCTCCCTTGTTGCCAGCATGAATGGAATTGATTTGGAGAGGAGGATGCAAGCTCATGCTTGATGGTGGCATCTACCTAATTATAATTAGCAAGTTCATAAAGAAATGAACAGAGAAAACTCCTAGATCCACTGGCTTAAGCTAAGTTGACACATACACGAATCAGTCAGAAATTTAGTGATGAGAACCTGTATATGAGAAAGATATACTCTCCAAATCTCCCTGGAGGACTGAAAAACCACCCACCCATTCACAGGAGACCAAAAGAGAGCCCAGAAAAAAAGTAAAAGCTCAGGCTGACTTGAGGAATGGCTGCACTTTGCAGTCCTATCCCACACATAGATCCATCTGCAGACAGTGAGAGCTATATGAGCTCAAGTCTTGGAACATAACTTATGTCCAAATTATTGGCTGACCACAAAACGATGTGTATATGGGGGGCATCCCCTATGAAACCAGGATAAAAAATAAGAATATGAATGAGAAAAATTAAATCTGAATAGACACATCAGCTACTGCACATCCAAGAATATAGAGAGCTTGCACTGAGTAAGTCTAGAATAGTCAGGAAAAATAAAACATTATGCTCTGAAAAAATATTTGTATTGAACAAATATTACAAGTCAAAAACAAAACAAAAGAAAACTAGGAAAATATGGCCCATAATTAGGAAAAAAGAATTCATTACTACTTAACTTTGAGTATGCACCATGTTTTTTTTAAACAATGATATCAAAGAGACAATTAAAGAAAAGTAACTGTAAACAAAAAAGAGAAATATTATCACAATGCCATAAAGAACCTCAATAAAGATATGGAAATTATTAAAATATGTAAATGGAAATTCTGTACTTGAAAATAATAAAATACAAAAATTACTACCTAGCATCAACTGCAGATATGACATGGCAGAAGAAGGAATTAGTGAATTTGAAAATTGGTCAATAGAAACCACCCAAACTAAAGAATATAAAGAAAAAAAAATTAAACAAAAGTAAAGGAAAATGTATTGACAGAAAAACCAGTCAATCAAGAGTTTAATAAAAAGCAGTGCGATATTTTAAAATGATGACAAAATAAAGTCATTCTCAGAAAAAAAAAAAACATAAGCGGAAGGCATTCACTGCAAGAAAACCTATCTAACGAGAAATACTAAAGGTAGTCCTATAGACAGAGAGGTAAATAGGAAAGGTGCTAAATGACAACTACTGAAAGAAATGAATAACCCCTGAAATAATTCCTATTTGTGTAAATGGGAAAGCCTGTATTTTTTTCTCCTTCCTCTTTTGGTTCCTTTAAATTTATAAGATTGTGTGAATTACTAACTATAATACTGTATTTATGTATATACATGTTTATATTATATGTGTAATTTATGACATATTACATGTATTGCACAAGGGGGTGGAGCTACACTGGAGAAAAGGTGTTTTGTTTTACCAGAATTAAACCAATATTACCTTGAACTTAATAGTGATAACTTAAGATAAACATTTTAAGCCCTATAGTAACTACTAAAAATAAATTAACAGAAGAATTGAAATGCTACCCTAAAATGTACTTGTTTAACACAAAAGAAGTCAGTATCCCAAGACATTTTTAATTGTTATAACTGGGGCTTTGCTACGGTCTCAAACCTGGCAGAGGCCAATAATATTGGTAAACATCCTACAATGAACAGAACAGCCTCCCAGTTGACTGTAGTCTAGTCCAAGATGGCAATAATGCTGAGGTTGAGAAACTCCACAATGACCAAGTAAAATTTATCCTAAGAAATAATTTTAGTTTAGCCCCTTAAAACTAAACTCTAGTGTTGGATAAGAGGCTTCAGGGTTAGGAAGCTGCTGCACTTCCTCAAAACTGAAACTATTTATTGTGTCCATACACAGTGACTTTGAGTAACACAGATTAATGAGAGCTCAAGGCAACAAGATCATTCCATGTCACACAGCAGTTTATATGCAGATGAGAGTTTATCTTTGCCAAGTCCTTTTAATTAGATGTTTTTGCTTCCTAAAATGGTGCAGATCATTAAACTGGCTTTTGAAAAATGTAAAGGCTCTGGTATTTCAAAGCAATGAGCGCTGTGACACCCAACATTATTTTTAACAATTTGTGACCTTTTGTCATTTCTGTTCTGTCTCCTTATAACGGCTGGGAGATGGGCCTAATGTTCATGGATGCCAAGCACCTCATTTAGCATGAGAGAAAGTTGGTAGAAAAGGAGTAAAAGTTCAAGAAAAAGACTCATCTGTGAACCCAAGTTTTTCAGGTAGACTCATTCCCATGGCAACAAGAGAGATCACATTACTCCATCTGTGGGGCACTACTGAGTGGAGACGAATTAGGTGTGTGGGAGAGAAAACACCCCAATTAGTGAACTTGGAGGGGAAGACAAACTACTTCTACTCTCACCATAGCCCAGTCCAGTCCAACTGGTATTTCCTTTTATCTGAAGAGAACCTCAGATATCAACAGTTATGACCATCAAGAACAGGCTTCAACTTTCTCTTCAGCAGATTTTCTCCCAACTGTTTGTACACTGTGGTATCTCATACCAGGTGCTATGGACTAAATGTTTATGCCCCTCCCAAATTCATATATTGACATCTTAACCCCCTGAAAGGGTATTAGTAGGTGGGCCTTCGGGAGGTAATTAGTTCATGGAGTTAGGTAAAGCCCTCACAAATGGGATTGGTGCCCTTATAAAAGAGACCCCCACAGAACTCTCCTGCCCCTTCCACTAGGTGAAGACACAACAAGAAGATGGCCATCTTCAAACCCAGAGATGCAAACCTGACCATGCTGGCACCTTGATATTACATTTCCAGCCTCCAGAACTGTAGGAAATAGATCTATGTTGTTTATAAGCTGCCCAGTCTATGGTATTCTGTTATAGCAGCCCAAACTGACTCAGACACTAGGTTGAAAGTGTCTACCGGTTTTCAGAAAATATGAGAACTTCTCTTCACCATCAAGCATTTTCTCAGACCCCACACATACTTCACTACCTGACAGTTGAGAAAACATGACAAATGGTAACTGGGGTAGAGCAAATAGTTCAGGTATAGAGCTATTTATTGAGATGATAATTTGTTTGTTCTTTATTCTACTAACAGGATTAGTTCAGGTGTAGAGCTATTTATCGAGATGATCAATTGTTTGTTTCTTTATTCTACTAACAGGAATATTGAGAGGATTACTCCTGTTAATACTCATATTTTTACATTTTTTATTTTCAGTATTATACTAACCCTACATTCCTGTGAAAAAGCTAACTTGCACCAATGATGATTGCTCCTTAGTTAAAAAAAAAAAGAGAGAGAGAGAGAGAGATAAATGATAGATAAAATGGATTAAATGCTTTTATAAATAAACTTAAAAGCTTTCAAATTCAGGCAGAATGTTTTGTGTTTTTTATATAGTGCTTGATTTTATTTGCTGAAATTTTTGGAGGTTTTTTGCATGTATGTTCATGAGGATTATTGGTCTGTACATTCATTTTCTTGCAATACGTTTGTCTAGTACTCATATCAGGATATTCTGGCCTCATAAAATGATTCAAAGGGAATAATTTCAGATATCTCAACATAGCTTCCAACTCTCTGGTGATTTGTCCTGCAAATTCAAGCCACCTTAATGTCCTTAAACTCCAATTTCTTCAAATCCAAAAAACCATGGTAATACTTAGAATCTTTCTGTACCGGGGTCCTGTACCACTTTGGGGTTCATGTCTGTTGTTTCCCTTCTTTCAGAGAACATAGTCCTGCAAGGTCTTGTGTGCAATGTCTGAAAACAATTGTTTTATATATTTTGTTCAGGGTCTTAGTTTACAGAAGGAAAGTAAATCCAGTCACAGATCTCTGTCATAGCCTGAAGTGGAAATCTGGTAAAATAGTTGATACTGCTATTAATACTTTTCAATTTGTGCAGTCTAGAACTGTATTTTTGTGCTTTAGTTTGTATTTTCTGGAAGTATTGTATGATGAATATAGCAAATGTCCATTCCCCTCATTTTTCACATCTTAGTGTGTTTTAATCTGACCTCCAGCTTTCAATACCGCATTTCTTTATTTAAAGGTGTTTTTTCGGGGCGCCAGGGTAGCTCAGGCAGTGGGGCGTCTGACTTCGGCTCAGGTCAGGATCTCACAGTTTGTGCGTTAGAGTCCCGGGTAGGGCTCTGTGCTGACAGCGGGGAACCTGAAGACTGCTTCAGATTCTGTATCTCCCTCTCTCTCTGCCCCTGCCCCACTCATGCTCTGACTCTCTGTCACTAAAAAATTAATAAAAACATGAAAAAGATTTTTTAAAAAGGTGTTTTATCTCTACCTCTCAGGTGGCATTAACCACTGAACCCACCCTAAAGGAAAGGCTCATGGAAGTTGGTATAAAAGTACCTTAGTTCCAACGCCTTTCTGGTGGGAGACCTTAGAGTTATATGTTATTTTTCTCTCCTTTTCCCCTCTCACTTCTTCACTCCCTTGCCACTGTTAATTGGAATCATCTCTTAAATAGGCTACTTACACAAATAAACATACTACGCATCTCAGGTCTGATTCTGAGTAATCTCAGATGAAAAAAAAGAAAAAAGAGAAATCAGAAAACTTGATTTGTCTTCCCAGAAGGCAACCAAATCCAAGTTCAGTATAAAAGATTGACATGACATTTTATGTTTTGTTATACTCATACTTAAAATTGATTGCTACTTACTAAAAACAAAATTGGAAAGATCAATGATAGATAAAATGGATTAAATGTTCTTATAAATGAATTTAAAGCTATTTAAAATTAATCATCCATGCATCACTACTGAAAGTAAATGATGAATATTACATACAAAAGTTTGTTAATTTCTTCCCCTTGAGGGAAATTTTAGTGTGTGATGACACAATTTTTAAAGATTGGATTATCTTGCGAAACTTCACTCATGATAATACAAGGGAAAAAGTTGTATTAGGGAATAAATTATTTTAAAATTATGAAACAAACAGTTGGTCATGTTTAATTTTTAAATGGATCATAGAAAAGTGTGAGCTATTTAGTAAAATGACTTTTAATTTTCATTTTGTACCTTGATTTTACAGGATGTCCCCTGACAGTCATTCATTCATTCATTCATTCAGTTGTTTATATATTTATTTCATAACTACTTATTGAAAGATTAATATTCTGGCCTTGGAATAGACTTTGGAGATATAACAGTAAGTAAGAAAGACATAATTCATGACTTTCGACAGATTAGTCCAGCTCAGTGGGAATGATTTTAAGAGTTAAATCTGAACAGTATGAAAAATGACATTTTAAAAAAGGACAGATATAGAAGTTCATGGAAGAGCATCTAGTTCAGGTAGACAAAGATTGATCAAGAAATTGAATTTTATCTGATATATGTGGGATTTCTCAAATTAGCCTGGTTACTGGAGTTTATATATAATGGAAGGAAGATTCAGGCAGGGAAAACAGCACGTTCAAAATATGACAGAGATTTGTGGAAATAGATAACACAAGTTTCTGTGGTTGTAGCATGGACTCAGAGTATATTCTTAGAGCAATGTTGAAGGAAAGAGGTACAGAGTAGTCTAATAGTAGCCAGGATGGTAGGATATGATAAATATTTTCAGAAAATATGATCAACTGCATATGAGAGTAAAGGGAAGGGCATCATCAAGGATGACATCCACTGTTCTATCTTTGAAACTGCATGAATTAGAGATATCACCTAAACTGAACTATAAGCTGAACTTATAAAGGAGGAAGTTTTATTTAGAACATAGTGACTTTGAGGAGCTTATTATTAATTGATAGCAGGTAGTTTGAACATATATAGTTCTAAATGAGCAGGACATAAAAATTTGGGATCGCCATCACTTAGGAAACAAAACCATGGAAATAGATTTAAGTTCACTAGAAGGAAATATCAAGGAAGAAGGAAAAAATTTGAGTGCCTGTATTTTAGGCATTATAAATTGGCTATGATTCTTAAGCTATCATAGTTATTAGCTGTGACATGTAAATCACATGACTTGTTAGAGCCTCAAATTAATTATCTCTAAAATACAGGATCTAAGCTATAAAATAGAATATATAGTTCTAAAATTCAGCAAATCCAAGACTCTTTATACCACAAACATATAAGTTATAGGTATATCCTTAGTGTTTTGCCTTCATCCGAACAAGGAATTTCTTATACCTAATGCTACATATAATAAAATAATATTGTATTTATCCCTGAGGGATACTGACACAAATTCATTGTCATTCCCAATAACTGATATTCACTTTAGTCTGATATTTTTCAAAAGTAGTAAAGAGAACATGCATTTATCAATCTACCTGCTTTATGCTGGACACTGTTAGTGGAACTTCAAAAAACATTTACTTACTGGAAGGATTGGTCAGTTTTAGAGAGTTACAAAGCTTTTCAATTTTTATCTTGATTTATTATCTGTCTTTTCTTAGATATTGCATTTGAGGTTTATAAAAATAGTAACTTAAGTGATTAGCGCATATAATACATTCCCCAAATGTATGCCATATTATTCTCACTAGAAATAATTGTTTTTGACTCAGTTAAGTTAGTTAGTAGTAAGGGTAGACTCAATTCAGTTAGTTAGAGGTAGCAAGGGTTAAATTTGAGCTGGTTCCACAGGGGTGAAAGCCTGGTAATCAACTTTCAGACCCATTGCTTTCTCAAGTGTTATGTTCTCTGAAGAGAACCAAAGAAAACTCTATACTATTCACAAAGTTTAGTTGCTTTTGTAAATGCCATCTGCTTCATCTGTTCAGAAAAATCACTTTCATTATATTTCAAGTCCAAAGTCTCTTTTCTTTGTCTGTGACACTTTTTTTTTCCTATCCAGTGAAAGAATCCACAGCAATTTTATGTCGTTTCCCCCCTCTTCTCCTTTATAGCATTTTTCATTTTGCCCTGTGGAAAGCAGACCAAGAATTACTGGTCAATTGACAATTCATTCAATTTTACAAGGCACATTTCATTTCTACTTTTACGATTTCAAAGAGTTTTTGGGGGAGGGGGAACCTACTTCTATTCACAATCAGGATGGCTTTGTTTGAGTTAAAAGTTCCACCCCATGAAATATCTTTACTGAGAGATAATGAATAGTGTTAGTAATGTAGAAGAGGCTCAAGAGGCTAGGAAATTATTAAAACTTGCAGCAATCAATAGGCAAATTGTGCTTTAGCCTGAATGACTACTACTAAATTGGTGATTCACTATTTGTTAGTATTGTACAGCTTTTGTAGAAAAATTAATTGCAAAAAATGGATCACTCCCATATCAAACTTCACAGTTGTCTATCTGTTTAATAAATGATTATGAATACTATTAAGGTGATAGACACCAGTGATATATCAGTATCTATGTATATATGATATTTTGATAAAAGTAAGCATATAAAAGGCATAAAAATAAGAAGACATGATTTCCAAGGCAGACACTTATCATTTATTTTGCTTCCTCATCTTATGTTAGCATGTCATTGCAAAGACATTAAATGGATGTGCAATAGATATGTAACACTGACATGATGAAAAAGAGGACTAGGGTTCTATAGGTTGACCCATCATAGTTAAGAAGAGACAGGGAAAGCAAGTTACTAGGGGAACTAGCTATTGCATGTGTAATAATTTGTGCTCTGTATGCATTCATAGATACATGTGTATATTGTTCCTATAAATACTTCTAAATTTTGTATATTTCAAATTGTCTCTGGACTAGCATTATAATCATAATTTTATAATCTATAAAATTTATCAATTATTTCAAAAGAAGACATGTGAACTTAAGCATCAGAATTGGATGATCATAAGTAAGGGGATATAAGTAGTATTTTTATTTTGGTGGATAAAACAGGAGAAAATTGGATTATACATTATCCATATTAAAAGGTATGAAATGTGCATATTGCATACTCATCTGTGTATTTTACTGTCTGAGAAACAGCAATGGAGTTAAGCACGGAAAAGAAGATTTAGTGTTGTTTTATGCTAAAATAGTGTGCATGCCACAGTCCCTTGGTGTAACAGTGATAATGATAGCTGTGTTGGTGCATTGAAAGATACCTCAAAATAAGGTCTTTAAAAACAAAAAAAAAGAACACATTTTTCCAGAGTTCTCATATCTTTTCAGGCAACAACTGTCACTTGACTCTTAGTTTTACTCTTATTGAATTTTTCTATTATGATGGTATCTTAAAAAAGGTAATTTATAAAATGAATTAAAAGAATCTTTAGGTGGAGAGATTCAAGGAAAAATAATTACTGTAATAACCTTTTAAAGAATGTATTTCCTCAGAGAAGTCTTCTGCATTATAAAAATTTCTATATAAAGGATATAAGCATATAGAGCAGGAAAATATATACATTTGACAAATCAGAGAAACAAATAATATTCAGGGAGAACAGCTATATTGAAAAGAAAAGTAATAAAAGCATGAAATGTAGGCAAATGTAAGGTGATGATTTTGTAGCAGAAACATTTTGACAAGTTAGAGAGAAACTATGAAAACCACTCTTCTCACAACAGGTTTTTTTTCTTTCATTTTACAATATACATAGATTTGATTTATTCTATCTACATTTTCTGTCCCCTGCCCAGATATTCTACTTTTTGAAATCAATCACAACCAAAATTAAAAACCTGAAACTGAAGAAGGAAAATCAATTGAATTAAATAAGTGTTTTTTAAGTATTTTCCATATGCAAAGAACTCTGGCAAAAACTCAACAAATACATATTAAAATTCACTGATTAAAAGATTTGTTGATAAACACAAATTCAGAAAAGAAACAGAATTAGGCAAGAGAAAGAGAAACAATGGCAGACTGTACTAAGACTTCTTCTGACCTCCTCTTAAAATTATTTTAACTCTCTTAAGGTTTTGGACAGAGAGTCAGAGACTTTTTTTTTTTTTTTAAATTAAATTCAAGTTAGTTAACATACAGTGTAGTCTTGGCCTCAGGAGTAGAACCCAGTGATTCATCTCTTACATATGACACCCAATGCTCATCCCAAAAAGTGCCCTTTTTAGTGCCCATCACCCATATAACCCTTCTCCTGATCTGCCTCCCCTCCACCAATCCTCAGTTTCTTCTCTGTATTTAAGAATCTTTTATGGTTTGCCTCCCTTTCTATTTTTATCTTATTTTTCCTTACCTTTCCCTATGTTCATCTCTTGTTTCAAATTCCACGTATAGGTTAAATCATATAATATCTGTCTTTCTGACTTATTTTGCTTAGCATAATATACTCTAATTCCATCCACCTTGTTGCAAATGGCAAGATGGCATTCATTTTCATTGCCAAGTACTATTCCATTGTATATATAAACCACATCTTCTTTATCCATTCATCAGTCTATGTACATTTGGGTTCTTTCCATAATTTGGCTTTTGGTGATAGTGCTGCTATAAACATTGGGGTGCATGTGCTCCTTCGAATCAGCATTTCTCTATCCTTTGTATATGCTTTTCTGGGTCATAGAGTATTTCTATTTTTATTTTTTGAGGAACCTTCATACTGTTTTCCAGTGTGGCTGCACCAATTTGCACTCCCACCAACAGTGCAAAAGGGTTTCCCTTTTTCTGCATCCTTGCCAACGTCTGTTGTTGTCTGAGTTGTTAATTTTAGCCATTCTGTACAGTATGAGGTAGTATCTCATTGTGGTTTTGATTTGTATTTCCTTGATGATGAGCAATGTTGAGCATCTTTTCATTTTTCTGTTAGCCATTTAGATGTCTTCTTTGGAAAAGAATGTCTTCTGCCATTTCTTCACTGGCTTGTTTTTTTGGTTGTTGAATTTGGTAAATTCTTTATAGATTTTGTATACTAACTCTTTCTCCAATATGTCATTCTCAGATATCCTTTCCCATTCCGTTGGTTGCCTTTTAGTTTTGCTGATTTTTCCTTCACTGTGCAGAAGCTTTTTATCTTGATGTGGTCCCAATAGTCCACTTTTGCTTTTATTTCCCTTGCCTCCAGAGGCATGCCAAGTAAAAGACTATTTTTTGAGTAACTTAAGGAATTCATTTCAGAGTGCTTTTACTACCTTTTGAATCTTTTACTTCAAATAAAATTTCCTCTTATTTTAATGCAGTCTAATATTTTAGAAATAACTGAGGCTTATAAAAGAAATATCACAAGGACCACATGAAGAAGAATTTAAGAAATATTACAAAATCACAAAATGGAAATGTGAAGTATCAAAAGCAAAACTTGACTATGTAACCCAGAGAAGGAAAAAGCTTAATTTACTCAATTAATGTATCTAGCTTCGAAAGTGACTTTCAAGTTAATTGGAAATCTAATTTTAAGATATAATCAATATACTGCTTTGTAATAAAAAGTTGCTGGTTTTAGGCATCTACATAATTTTACTGTGCAAAATTGTGCACCATTAGCAAGAGGAGTAATTCACTTTACAAGTTACAAGTTTAGTCCAATAAGTACATTTTCCACATATAGCAGCTTTATAAATAATGGTACAATGTAAGTAAATAGACTCCAAATGATCTTTTAGGGTAAGCAAATAGGCATTGCTCGTCATTTTTTCTTCTCTTCCTTCTTGAACTTCATAGTTCTTTCAACTGAAACTAGGTGCTTACTTAAACTTTATAAAAGCCATCTATGAAAAGCCCACAGCTAATATCATCCTCAATGGAGAAAAAATGAGAGCTTTCCCCCTGAGATCAGGAACACGACAGGGATGTCCACTCTCACCACTGTTGTTTAACATAGTG
>CM053566.1:47041843-47085584 GCA_028646485.1 Cryptoprocta ferox | reverse complement strand
AAGGGGAAAAGGTAAAGCGGGGTGATGGTCTTGGTGGAGGTCACTTGTGGGGAAGAGCACTGGGTGTTATATGGAAACTAACCTGACAATAAACTATAAAGTTTAAAATAAATAAATAAATAAATAAAGCCTGAAAAAAAAAAAATAAAGATGCTTTCCTGATGGCCTCCAAGAAAGCAAACAACAGTGTTTTGAACTTCCTCTGGAGAGGGCTGGACTCTAAAAGTTGGGTACTTTAGTCCTATAAGTACATGGAACTGAATTCTGCCAACAATCTGAATAAGCTTGAAATGAAATCCTAGCCTTCCTGATACCTTGAATGTAGCTTCATGAGAATCTGAGTAGAGGATCCACCTAAGCCCTATCCATACTCCTAACTCAGAGAAATTGTGAGATAATAAGTGCAGGTTGTTATAAGCTGCTAAGTTTGTAGTAATTTTATATGCAGCAATAGAAAACTAAAACAGCCTCTTCCCAACACCTATATGAATTAAACCATGGTTTGTTATAAAATACTGATACCTGTATTTGAAAAATTCCAAACAACTATCACATTTTAATTTTAGGTTCCGGACTAGTATTAGTTTCATCTCACCATTATTTCTTCTTTCTCAAACTTAGAATTTTTCTAAGATGACTACTTAGGACTCAGAGGCCAGCAAGTCACAAACCTTTTTGTAGGGTTCTTTAACCACTGGTTACAAAGTGTTACTTAAAGCTATTCTCCAGAAGGCCTAGAAAGAATCATCCAAATGTTACCACAGAGTACAGATCATCTGGGGGTAAAATGAGCTGAATTGTGTCTCATGAAAATTCATAATCCCCAGTATCCCAGAATGTGACTATATTTGAAGAAAGGACTATAAATTTTTTTAATGTTTTATTTATTCTTGAGAGAGAGAGAGAGGGAGGGAGAGAGAGAGAGAGAGAGAGAGAGAGAGAGAGAGAGACAGTGTGAGCAGGGGAGGGTCAGAGAGAGAGGGAAACACAGAATCTGAAGCAGGCTCCAGGCTCTGAACTAGTTGTTAGCACAGAGCCCGACGCGGAGCTAGAACTCAGGAACCCGCGAACCGTGAGATTATGACCTGAGCCTATGTCGGACGCTTAACCGACTGAGCCACCCAGGATCCCCAAGAGAGGACTATAAAGATGTAAATAAAGTCACATGAGGTCATGCGGGTGAGCTCTAATTTCATATGACAGGTGATGTTATGAGAAGATTAGAAGAAGGTTCTCAATATCCAAGGCTATCAATGTCACTAATTATTATGGAAATGCACATCAAAAGCACAAGAAGAAAGCCCCTCATACTTGATAGCATGCTACCTATTATTACAAAAACAAATGATAACAAGTATTAATGAGGATGCAGAGAAAAGGGAACGCTTGTGCACTATTAGTGGAAATGTAAGTAGATATAGCCCCTATGGAATATAGTATGGAAGACCCTCAAAAATTAAAAATAGAACTATTACATGATCCAACAATCCTACTTCTGAGCATATATCCAAAGGAATTGAAATTAGTACCTCAAAGAGATATATATGTTCCTATGTTCATTGCAGCATTACTCACAAAAGCCAAGATATGGTAACAGCCAATGTGTCCATCAGTAGGTGAATGGTTAAAGAATTACAGTATATATATACAATGGAATATTATTCAGCCTTAAATAAGAATGTGATCCTACCATTTGTGACAACATGAAAGAACTTAGAGGACACTGTGCTAAATGAAATCAGTAGGTACAGAAAGAAAAATACTTCATGACCTCATTTATATGTGGAACCTAAAAACATGTTCATAGAAGCAGAGAATAGAATGGCAGTTACAAGGGGTAAGGAGGTAGGGGAAGTTTTACACTGTGAAGATATACAATTTTTATTTAAAATGCAGTAAATGAGGTTTAGTTCATAGCTAGATGAGAAGAAAGATGTGATAACATTAAGAGGATTTGTAATGGATGTTACCTGTAGGAGAAAGAGGTGTTGATTGCCATTTGGAATACACACATTTCTTAGCTTTCTACAGCATCTGGCCCAATATTTGGCTATTATATATATATATATATATATATATATATATATATATATATACACACACACACACACACACATACACACACACATATATGTACATATATATACACACACATATATATACATATATATATACATACATACATACATATATATGTGTGTGTGTGCATCTTTATTCTAAGGCTTAAAAGCAACCTGAGAAGAAAAATTATCTTTTTTTAACTTTGCACTGAATTTAGATGGTGTTTCTGAATTTATTAGATATATAGGTAGCAAACATTTAAACATTAACATTAAACATTTAAAACAACATCGCCAGATGCTGAAGTACAAACGTTTTGAAACTTTATATTTGACTTCAAGCCAGATTATAGGAAGTTTCCACTGAGGCACCACCAACCAGATGGTAGTATAGAGAATAAGTTTTTGCATCAGGGAACTTCCACATAGAGAATAATGCACACCTAAAATAAACATCGAATGGTTATTATATAACACTCTGTTCTTTTGCAACACTAACGAATGAGTTGTGAAACTAAAAATGGAAACAGTTCTACATTTGCTTTGGTGTCCTGATTAAAGTGTTGTCAGATGTGTGAAGCCATGATTTCTGTGAGGACCAAAATAATCTTGCACCTTTTCTTTCTGCACTTGATAGGGAAACTCACACACTGGCATTTTAGCATGGTAGCTCAGAGGTAAGATTTGCAGGTGTTTTGTGATATCAGAAAACTTAACAATTATTTAGATGATTGATTTCCTGTATGCTTTCCATTACCTGAACTGCCTCTTCTCATTGCAAGAATATTAGCTATTCTATAAGCACAAAAGATTCAAAATGAATGCTTGAAATAACGTCCCCTAATGAGGCATTAACAACAGCAACAACTACAGTTTCCTCTTCATCTTTTTTCCTGCTATTTTTTTGTGAGTTTTCTCTCAAGTCACATTATCAGTATTGATTAATATGGGACACACATATATAAGACACATTAATAGGAACAGATAAATTTTTATCTCAGGTTGTAGTTACATTTTATTTTATACAATTATGTGATATTTTCAGAGTCAAATTATAAACAGTATTAACAATTTGGAGAATAACTGTACTTGAGCATGACATTTTTTTTATCCATCCCCATTTGGCTTACTCTGCTACATACTCTGATATATTTGATGTCTGAGAAAGCTCATCAGTTATTTCCCCAAAATGAATTACTTAATAGAGGGAATTAAAAAAAACTTTCCGCTGAAAATGCCCAGTTTTGCACCTCAATATTTTTGCTATCTTGATTCAATGAGGACTTGTCATCATCCTTTCCAAGTCTAGTTTTGACTTTATATGGTATAAGAGTTTTTATTAAAAACTCAAAACCTAAAGTTATTTCTGACATGTGACAATGGATACAGGACAAATTTCTGTAAGAATGATTACTGAATGTAAAACAATTGTCCAGAACCCTCAATGCATTTAACCTTGTGTGGTATTTTTTGGAGTTCTGAATGTATCCCATCTGATAGATTTCTCCCTAACAGCTAAAGAATTCTCATTTCTATGAACTCTAAAGGCAAAAGGGATATATAAAAAAGGAATAAACTGCTACCTGGATGATGGGAGGTAATACAACATAACTGTTTGCAGTAAGCCACATACACTTTGATTTTTAGCTCTGTTATCCCTTAGCCATGTAACACTAATGCATCCTTTATTTTAAAATGTGGGCATCACTACCTCCTGATATAAGGTTGTGTCACCCTTGTAAGAAATGATAAACAACCATCTTAGTCAAGGGGTAGGAATGACAGATGTTAATTAGTGTCCATCTTGAAAACACTGAAGCTATGACAGTAGATGGAAATTCACAAGAAATATACATAAAAGGGGTAAAATGGGCTTAGGGGAAATCTTCAAGAGGCATGTGATTAACAATTAGGATGAAAGTCAATGAGGATACTGAGAAAGAACAATACTCGAGGCAGAAAAAGAATCAGAAAAGAAACATTGTATAGGTCACGTGTTAAACAAAATCAAAAAGAAAAAAAGAAAATTGTGTAAGTTTTCATGAAGAGAAAAAAAGGGAGCATGTGAAGAGGTCACTGGACTTGGAGATTAGGTAATTAATAATTTCTTAAACATTTTAGCAGAATATAGGGGACCAGAAGGGGAAGATAAGAGAGATGATACCGGAAAAGAGAAGAATGAGGAAAAATTCAGACTGTATAAAGAGGTATAAAGAGTAAAAAACTAAAAATGTCTAGATTAAAGACAGGAAAATACTTAAGGAGCATGTACTCACGTATGCACACAGATATAGGTACTGTGGAAGCGGCAGACTAAACAAACAGAAAATGAGCCACAATCCCTGACCTAATATGAATTTAAAAAGAATTCAAGGAAAAATAAAGGAGTAGGGGTAGCAAGAAGAGATATTAACCTTGGACCCAAGGACAGAGTCCTCTGAATTTAAAACATATGTAACAAATAAATGAATAAAGCAGAGTTGACCGTGGGAAGAGATGAAAGCAGAGGGGACTCCTACATATTCTCGTTTTCTCAGATGTGGACAGCAAAATTTTGCTCACATAAATGGCTAGCTTTGAAAAAGGAGTAAAGTTTGTAACTGCTATGACTAAAATGCTCAAAGAAATAGGAAAAGAGGTCTTCTAGATTATATTTTCTGCAGTGCTGTTCTTAATATTCAAACTACTGAATTATCAGTGCAACTTTAGGACTCTCAGGTAGAGGCTTCAAATGGATGTTCTCCCCACCTCTCCTACTCTCTGAAACTGTTAATTTAGAAGAAGATAAGGAATAGAAAACATACTGGTGATAAAGTAGTAGAAACCATGATTTTTGGTCCACTTTCGTGAGATGAGAAGCTGATGATACATTCTTTCAAATGATTTCTTTGGCACTTGCTTTAGATATTTTAAATAATCAAATGCTGCTCCTTAGAGTCAGGAGATACTAAGAGAATGTAATCATAAAAACTGGAAATTTAAGAGTGTTTCCATAGGTGATCTGTCTTTGAAAATGTTGCTTATCCAACTGAGACAGAAGCTTTTGCTCATAGGGATCTATATTATCTGAACTAAATGCTTTGGCAACTGAGCAAGTCTCTGTATCCTTTCTATAACTTTTCAGGAGGCTACTTTCTCCACAGGTGAAATGGGTTGTATGCATCCCAGGATACCATCACTATTTATCTGAAATGTGTAATATTTAAAAAAACCTAAATCTTTGCTCTGTGATGCTCAATTCTCTTTAACAAGAAATTCTGCCTTATCAAAATGGTTTGAGAAACTATAAAATAATATCAAGGATTTGATTTAAGCCTCTATTGCAAATATAATTTTTCTTATTTTACAATCTTTGTACAATTAATCGTAACTAAAATTTCTGCATTGCATAATGCCCTGGAGACCAGTACTGTTTGCGGCTTTCTTATAATCCCCCTAGAAAAATCTGTGTAATAAAAATCCATTTGTCCTCACAATAAAAAAATATTTTAAGGTAGAGCAAATAATTAGAATTTGTGCAATAATTCAACACAATAGTGTAAAAAAGTTATACTGTGTCATTATTTCAGTAGCAATTGGGTTATATTACCCTGAAACATCCGATGAGGAAGGGAAATGTATCTAACTTTAGTCAGCATTTAGATACTGTAAATGAAACTAACTATAAAATCTTTGAAATACGCACGATGTGAATGTACTTAATGTCACAGAAATGTATTATTAAAAATGATTAAAATGGTAAATATATATTCATATCTGCATAATAAAAAAGGCTTCTAAACATAAGAACAATACAAATGTATATTTAGCTTATATTGATGATTTGTAGCAATGTAGCAGATGTTGTTGACAAGGTAAATTGAGCACTGTTATAGTATCTAAGATCTTTTAAAATGTAGTGCTATTAATTATTATTATATGGCCTCTACTTTTCTAATGAAACATTGTGTCCTTGCGCTGGGTAGTCTTGTTACTTACATTAGATTAAAGCATCACATTCAAATTACATGTGATCAAAAATTATTAGAATGATGAGCCTAAAAGCTGATGTCATAAATAGCGCAACAAATTTCTTCAGAAGTGTTTTGACAAATATAAAGATATGTCTTATAATGTAATTTGATCATATTTAATTAAAAAATAAAACATTCAAAGTAAGATAAAGGTGAGAAATTAATTTCAAATTGATACATAAATCTATATACATTTGTGCTTAATGAAAATAAAGATTTAGTGCCGATTATGTATAATAAATATATAAGAAATAGAGAAATGTGAGATCACATCTATAAAATATCAGGGCATAATGAGACATTGATATAGGTTAACTCTTTGTGAATAAGTATTTTTATATGTTATGTGTTGATAGAAATACATCCCTAGCATATATATTTTCTTAATATGTAACAGTACATATGTGAATTTTACAAATACATAATAAATTTTAAATTTTTGGCTGAGGTGGGAAATTAAGCTTGTGGATTGGTATCTAAAACTTTCAGACACATAGTACGTACACAATAAACTGAATGAATGAATGAAGAACAGACCTAAATATATTAAAATATCACATTATAATCTAAGTTATTCATACTAACAGGAGATTTTATCTTTGCATTGCAGAAGAAATTTTTTTTAATGGATACATTTCACTTTCTTTTTAAAGTACATATAGGCACAATGTACAGTAGATCTCTGGAACTTACTCAGCTTGTATAATTGAAACCTAATACCTGTTTAACAGCAGCTCACATTTCACCTTCCCCCTAGCCTCTGGCAAGTACCAATCTATTTTATGCTTCTATCAGTTTAACTATTTTAGATTCCTCTTACAAGTGGGATCATGAAGTATTCATCCTTCTATAACTGGTTCGTTTCACTAAGCATAATATCCTCAGGTTCTTCCATTTCTGTCACATACGGTAATATTTACCTCATTTTTAAGAATAGTCTTCCAGTGTATGTATATTTTGCATTTCTTTAAGTCCACTCATCTGTTGGATAAAAAACATTTAGATTTTTCCATATCCTGGTTATTGTGATAAATGCCTCAATGAAAATGGGAGTGAAAATGTTTCTTTGAGATACTGATTTCAATTCTTTTGAGTAAATACCCAGAAGTGGAATGGGATTGCAGACCTTATAATAAATCTATTTTTAATCTTTTGAGGAACCTCCAATATGTTTTCCATAGTGATTGCACCATTTCATATTCTCACTGACAGTATGGAAAGGTTCCAATTTCTCCACATCCTCACCAACACTTGTTATCTCTTGCTTTTCAATAATAGCTATACTAACAGTTATGAGGTGAGATATCATTAGCTTTAATTTGAATTTACATAATGATTAATGATGTCCAACATCTTTTCATATACCTGTGGAGTAGGAAGCATAAAACTCCTAGAAGAAAACATAGGGTAAAAGCTTTATGACATGGCTCTGGGCAATGATTTATTGGCTATGACAAAAAAACACAGATAACAAAAGCAAACAAAACAAAACAAAACAAAACCCTCATTTAAAAATGTGCAAAGGAGGGGTGTCTGGGTGGCTCAGTCAGTTGGGTATCCAACTGTTGATTTAGGCTCAAGTCATGATCCCAAGGTCATGGGATCAAGCCTTGTGCTGGGCTCAGCATGAGTGTGGATCCTGCTTAAGATTCTCTCTCTCTCTCTCTCTCTCTCTCTCTCTCTCTCCCTCTGCCTCTCTCCCCTGCTCAAATGTGCTCTCTCATTCTCACTTTCTCTCAAAAAATAACAGTAAAAATAAACAAACAAACCAATAACTAAATAAATAATGGGCAAAGAACTTGAATAGACTCTACTACAGAAAAAACAACAACATGCAAATGACCAGCAAGTATGTTAAGCTTATTTTAGGAGCACTTCAATCCCATATGCTGTTGTCTCTCTCTCTATATATAAATATACACATATACATACATATGTATATGGCCAGGAGGGCCTCTCTCATTTCACTAGTGCTGGATGTACTAACTAGAACAATAGAAATAAAAAGAAATAAAAGACACACATACAGATTTGAAAGAAAAAAAATCAAACTGTCCTTATTCACAGATGACACAATTACCTATGTAGAAAATCATAAAGAAAACAAAACAAAAACAAAAATAGACAGCTTTTTGAACTAATAAGTGAGTTCAGTATGGTTGCAGGATACAAGGTCAGTATGTGGAAAACTACAAAACACTGATGAAAGAAACTTAAATATATATACAAATAAGTAGGGAGATGCAGTGCACATATAAATTGGACAACTCCATATTGTCAAGATGTCAGTTATCTCATATCTAGTCTACAGATTCAAAACAATGCCAATCAAAATTGCAAGAAGCTTTTGTTCATATCAACAAGCTAATTCTAAAATCTATATGGAAAGGCAAAGATATTATAATAGTCAACCTTTTAATAAAAAGTCAGAGGAATCATATAATCCAATATGAAGATTCAATATAAACTAAAGTACTCAAGCAATATGGTATTAGAATAAGACATAATAGTTAGAATAAGCAGCCCAGAAACAGACTTACACAAATGTAGTCAACTGATTTTTGACAAGTTGGGAATCTATCCAGTGTAAAAGGATTATCTTTTGTTAACATATGGTGCTACTGGCACAACTGGACATTCATATGCAGAAAATAAAAAAATAAAATGAATAGAAAGGAGCAAAAAATAAAAAATAAAATGAATAGAAGGTAAGAGGAATAGACTAAAGCAAGATAAAATAAAATTAAAGGTAAGTGGGAAAAATATCTCACACCTTTCATAAAAATGAACTCAAAATAAATCAAAGGCCTCAATGTAGAATCTAAACTTATAAAACTCCTAGGTGAAAAACACAAGAGAAAATCTTCATGATCTTCATTTTAGCAAGCTTTTAGATGCATCACCAAAAGCATAACCCATGATGAAAAAATATGATAAACTGAACTTTGTAACAGTTAAAAACATCTCCTCTGTGAAACATACCCTAAGGAATAAAAAAACCTACCAAAGGCTGAGAGAAGATAATTTAGCAGTAATATACATGTATGCCATAATTTCACTGAAGGGGGTAAAAGAACCAAAAAACCAGCTGACATGAATGACTTTGGAAAACATTGTTTGACCGGAAATCATATGTGTATATAGCCAATTACTGCTCTATAATCCAGCTAACTTAATTCACTGATAACTTCAGTGCCATTTCTGGAAATAAATATTTCCCTTTCCTAATACATCATTACATTAAAAATAATAGGAGAATAATTAGTGATTTAGTGACTAGCATATGTTTTGACATAACATAGCTATGTTTTGACAGAAAGATGGTCCCATAATATATATCTCTAGTTCTACCTCCTTTACCTCGTTTATCTATCATCTATATACTGCTTATACCTATATCATTAATCAGTAGCCATTATAAATGGTAACAATTTAATTAAAAGTCTAAAGAAATATTTTGTTTTTGGAAACTTTGAAACCCATGGCCTTCCTAACATTTTACTTGGGGGTAATTTTTAATTAAAATAAACATGACCAAGCATAGACTTCTAGTTAAAAATGTGTTCAGGGTGCCTGGGTGGCTCAGGCAGTTAAACGTCCAACTCTTGGTTTCAGGTAAGATCATGACCTCATGGTTTGTGAATCTGAGCCCTACATTGGGCTCCGCACTGACAGGGTGGAGTCTGGTTGGGATTCTCTCTCCCCTCTCTCAAAATAAATAAATAAACTTAAAAAAATTTTAAAAGTATGTTTAAAGTTAAATTAATAACACAGCTCTAAGTTAATAAAACAACTCTAAAACAAAAAATTTTCAGTTTTTTTCAACAATAAATGAAAAAATTTCAACAATCTTCTTAAAATGTAGGCTATGATTGTAAAATTGGATATCTAAATTATACTATTTAAATAAAACACTTATGAGTTATTAATTAGCCTATAAAATGAGAAATTCAACTTATATTTGCATACATGTATAATATTTTCAGGATGCTACTATTAATTAATATTAAATATTTGAAAATATTTTTCTCTCAAGCACAAAGCTATAATGGAATACATCTCTTTAGCATATTAACTTTTATGTAATTTAGATAGTGAAAAAATTAAAATAATCATATACTTTTGTTTTAGAAAATATTCTTTGTAAAAGGTAAAGCTTTAATTTGTGATTTAGATCTTCCTTCTTTTACATAAAGGATAGGCATAAATTTACTTTTTAAATGTTTCCACAAATAAGTAGAAAAAACATTAGTTAATTGGGTTGGTATGTTTTCTTAAGGGGGATAGGCATTTTTTTTTTCTAGGAGTTCAAACTGTTTCTATAACTTCAATACACATTTAAAAAAATCACTTCCATTTATATGTAAAATAGGACAGCCTTTCTCCTGTCTTTTGCCAATCAGTGTATTTTCCACTCAAGCAAACCTGTATTTATTCTGTAAGAAAATATCTATTCATGTGAAAAAAATCTAGCTCTTCCAATTTTCTTTTAATTTGCATTGGTATCTTGGAGTTACTCTGAAATCTATTTTTCTTCCTCACTAAAAATGTCATTTTTCTTCATGCTGCTTGAGTTGTAAGTAACTTTAGAAGCATGACGTACACAGAGCAAGAAGGTGAAAAAAGTATTTCTTTTGTCTATGAATTTAAGTTCAGAAGCAAAAGGACATATCAGCAAAGTACAAGGATAAATTTGGTAGGAAAAGAAGAAATGGAAGGAAGTGGAAGGGAGGAATATTCCTACATGCTGCACTAAAAGAGAAACTAAGGATTATTTGAAGCCTGAAATTCTAATCTGGGTTCAATTTTCTTGAAGTGATTCTCATTTCTATTCACTGTGAGAGAATAAGCAACATAATATTAAAGTCCATGCTGGAAGTCATAACCTATAATAGTAGTATACAGCATATACTCATTCAAAATTGCATTAGTAGTTACTACTACCTAGGAAAAACTGGCATATTTCTGCACTAATAACAGATGAGAGTTAGGGGGTCACATAGCAAATAAAACTTCATTATCATCCACTTTTATTTAAAATAAAATTCAGGTCTCAATACTAGGGGGAGGTTATTGTTAAAAGAGGAAACAACTGAAATTATTTATTTCATATTTGTACTTGTATTCACATTCATGTTTTATATATATAAGATTTATAACCACAAGTTTATATTAACTTTGGACAATAGGTATGCACTATGAGTTTTTCTGCTCTGCAGTAGCAAGAACTATAGTCAGAGAGAAAGGTAGAAGAAAGTAAGGAGACAGGGAAAGAGGGGCCAGGAGGGAGAATCTAAAGATAAATCAGAAATATAAAAAATTTATATATAAAACATCACTTAAAGTCATTCTGAATATGCATGAATTCAACAAATGTTTATTAAAAATCTTACCATGAAAGTGTTTGTCTGTGAAAAATCAAAAGTCCCTGCTTCCCACCTTACTTCCCCAGCTCCCTTCCTGAGCATGTAGATTGACATATAAACTCAAATAACAATGTAGTAGTTAAGTTTGCTTAAATGTCTGGGGTGTGAGGGCAGTGCCAAAATAATTTTCTGCATTTAAAGATAATACATTAAAAAGTTATTTTTGGTCATATCCTGAAAAATTGGTTGAATTAGTAAATCTTTTCACTTTTTAAGAAATCTGGGAATTATTTTATTTTTTGTGTCTCTATTATGTATTTTTCAATTTTGGTAAAATATACATGGCATAAAATCTACTTTTTTAAACTGTTAAGCATACAGTTAAATTCTACTTATTTCAGTAGAAGTCAGTATATTCATACTATTGTGCAAACAATCTCTGGAACTGTTAGCATCTTGTAAAACAGCTCTGTAACCATTAATTAGATAATAACACCCCATTCCTCCCTCCTCTTAGGTCCTGGCAGCCACCATTCTAGTTTCTGTCACCATAAATTTGACAACTTTAGGTACTTCATATATGTGAAATCATATAGTATTTGTCTTTTTGTGACTAATATATTTAACTTAGCCTAATATCCTGAATGTTTATCCATGTTGTAGCATGTGCCAGAATTTCCTTCCTTTTTAAGACTAAATAATATTGCACTCTATGTGTATTTCACTTTTTCTTTGTCTATTTATCGACAGATAGACACTTGGATTTCTTCCACCTTTGCATTTCTGATTATAATGCAATGAACATGGTGAACATGTATATGTTTCACTCCCTCCTTTCATTTCAGTTCTTTCCCCCAAAGTGGAATTGCTGCCTCATAATTTATGTTTAACTTTTTTGGAACTACCATATTGCTTTCCACAGCAATTGCACCATTTTACATTTGCACCAGCAGTGTGCAAGGGTTCCAATTTTTCCATATCCATACCAACAATTGTTACTTTCTAAGTTGTTATAATAGCCATCATATTAGGTGTGAAGAGACATACCACTATGGTTTGGTTTGTATTGCCCTAATGATTAGTGATGTTGAAAATCCTGTCATGTCTTTATTGTTTATTTGTTTATTACTATTTTCATTGAAGAAAGGTCTGTTCAAGGCCTTTTCCATTTTTTAAACCATGTGGTGTGTTTTGTTTTGTTGTTGTTGAGTTGTAGGAGTTTCTTACATATTGTAGATATTAACTCCTTATGAGAAATGCAGTTTGCAAATATTTTCTCTGACTCCATGTGTTGCTTTTTCACTCTGTGGATAGTGTCCTTTGATCCGCAAAATATTTTATTTTTGATAAAATCCAATTTTTCTGTTTTTTTTCTTTTCCTGTCTGGGCTTTTGATATCACACTCAAAAAAATCATTACCAAATCCAAATCCAAATCCAATATCATGAAGTTTTACCACTGTGTTTTCTTCTAAGCTTCTAAGAGTTTTACCAGTTTTAGTTCTTATATTTCAGTCTGATACATTTTGAATAAGTTTTTTAATTTTTTTTTAATATGTGGTATAAGGTAAAGGTCCCACTTCATTTTTTTACATATGATATCTATTTATTTTTTCAGTACCATTTGTTGAAAACACTGTCCGGGTCATGATATCCTTGTCAAAAATTATTTGAGGATTTACATACGGACTTTCTATTATATTCCGTTAATCTGGTCCTTGAATTTTTTTGTGTATCAAAGTTTTTGAATTCTATTTCCTCACTAGTTATAGGTCTATTCAGAATTTCTATTTATTAATTAGACAGTCTTGGTATGTTGTGTGCTTTTGGAATTGGTCCATGTAATAAGGTTATCTGACTTTTCGGTGCATAGTTAGTTGCTCACAGTATTCATTACAATCCTTTTCATTTTGTATACATGGTAATAATATCTCCTCATTTATAACTTTAGTTATTTGAATCTCATTTTTTCTTAGTCAATCTAGATAAATATTTGCCAATTTTTTGATTAGTTTCATTAATTTTTTTTGTTTTTCTATATTTTTTCCATTTCTCATTTTTGCTTATCTCTGCTCTAATTTTTTATTATTTCCTTTCTTTGGTAGCTTTGGTTTAAGTTTGTTCTTCCCTTTCTAATTCCTTAAGGTATGAAGCTAGGATGTTAATTTGAGATTTTTCTTCTTTTGAAATATAAGTATTTACAACTATAACTTTTCCCCTTGGCACTGTTTTCGCTGAATCTCAGATGTATTGGTATGATGTGTTTTCATTTAAATTTCTTAAAATATTTTCTATTTTCTATTATGATTCTTCTTTGATCCACTGTTTTTTTTTAAGATATACTGTTAATTTAGTTAAGTGCTTAGTAACAGTAAGTAGTTAACTAGTCACTAACTTAACTGTTAGACCTTTCCATTTTGTTCATTGGTTTTTTGTATGTCCTATATTTTTGTCTCTCATTTTCTTCTTTACTACATATGTATGTATTTAGTTGTTGTGGTGATGTTTTTTGTTTTTGTTTTTTTGGGGTTTTTTGGAGTGACACATTTTGATTTCCTTCTTATTTTCTTGTGTGTATAATCTATATATATATTTTTGTCATTACTTTGGAGATTACATATAAGAGTCTTAAATTATAACAATCTATTTTACCTTTTTTTAGTAGTTTTTTTTAATGTTTTTATGTTTATTCATTATTGAGACAGAGAAACAGAGCATGAGTGGGGGAGGGCAGAGAGAGAGGGAGACAGAATTTGAAGCAGGCTCCAGGCTCTGAGCTGTCTGCGTAGAGCCCAATATGGGCTGGAATCCACAAACCGTGAGATCATGACCTGAGCCGAAGTCAGATGCTTAACCGACTGAGCCACACAGGTGCCCCTATAACAATCTATTTTAAATTCATACAGAGTTTAAGTGCATCTAAAGACATTACTACTTTACAGTTCTGCCCCTACCATTTATATTATTGACATCACAAATTACATTTTTATATAGCACATACTCACTAACAGATTTGTATCTATTTTCCTGCTTTGTCTTTTAAATAATGTTAAGAGATGAAAAAGTTAAGTTACAAACCAAAATTACGTTTTTATTGGTTTTTATATTTATCTGTATATTTTCCATTACCTGAGAGCTTTGAAATTTTTGGATGGCTTTGAATTACCACCTCATGTACTTTCATTTTGACTTGAAAGACTCCCTCTAGCATCTCTTACAGGGCAGATCTAGTGATTGTGAACTCAGCTTTTATCTAGGAATGTTTTAATTTATCCCACATTTTTAATGGGCAGTTTTGTTGGATACAGAATTCTTAGAGAAGACTTTGGGTTATTTTCCCCAACACTTTAAATATATCATTATATCTGTTAAGAAGCTTATAGAGAATTCTTTAATTTAGTATTACCACTTCCAAGATACTGTCTGTATTTGGTTTTGGATAGTTGGATTATAATGTGTCTTGGTGTGGGTCTCTTTGAATTTATTGTACTTAAACATCATTGAGCTACTTGTATTTGAATACACATTTCTTTCCTCAAATTTGGGAAGTTTTGGTCATTATTTCTCAAATAAGCTTTCCTTTCCTTTCTTGCTTTAGCTTCCGGGACTCCCATAATATGTATTATGATCCAATTGATGGCATTCCATAAATTGTTTAGGATTGAATTACTTTCCTGTGTTCCTTTTTTTTCTTTTTTCTCCTCCAATTTGATATTTTTAAATTCCTTGTCTTTAAGTTTGCTCATTCATTCTTCTGGATGTTGAAGTCTTCCATTTATAATTAAGACAGTTGTTCTAAAGTATTTGTCTAATAAGTCTAAAGAACGTGTTTGTTCAAGGATAGTTTCTAAAGATTTATTTTATTCCTTTGCACAGGCCATATTTTCCTGTTTCTTTGTTTGTCTTGTTATCTTTAATTTAAAACTGGAGATTTGCAAAAACAGCCACTTTTCCCCAGAGGCGATTTACAAAAGCAACCACTTTTCTCATTATAATCAAACTCAGTAACCAAATACAGACAGTATCTTTGAAGATAGTACTCTTTGCAGACTGGTTCTGTGCAGGGGAAGACCTTCACTATTGAACCCAGCATGGAGGCGTAAGACCTTCTCCGCTTTTTCTGCGCATGTGTCTTCCCTGGGCTTATTTGTGTCCTTTATTTTCTCAATTCCACCATCTGTATACATGGATGCTTTTTTTTTTTTTTTAAGTTAATTCATTTTGGAGAGACAGACAGACGGAATGGGAGGGGGAGAGGGGCAGAAAGGGAAGGAGACACAAAGTCCGAAGCAGGTTCCAGGCTCTGAGCTGTCAGCAGGAGCCTGATGTGGGCTAAAGTTCACAATCTATGAGATCATGACCTGAGCTGAAGTTGGATGTGCAACTAACTGAGACACCCAGGCACCCCTATGGGTGCTTTTAAATATCTTAATTTCCCTAAGAATCTTACCCCTGGTTTGTCTTGGGGCCTTTGCTGCTTTATTGTATTTCTCATTCAGAAATCTCTTCTCCCAGGTGTCTGTGGGTTTTTGCCCCCTGCAGTTTTAATGAGCTATGCTTAGTTCCCTTAGCCTGAGATCTGAGCTATTTTTAGCCATTTGAGCTCTCTGATTTAGTCTTTATATAGACCAATCACTTTGGCAGTTTACAGACAGGTTAGAATCATGCAAATTCATCTTACTCTGCTCTCTCTAGTTTGCAGAAGAGAACTGAAGTTGGGCCACTGGATCCCCTAAAATGGACCATGCTACCTTGGAGAGAAGACAGAAGAATGTTAATAAGCACTACAAATTTTCCTAGTATTTTAAGTGTGGCCTTTTCTTCACTGGGAATTCACTTGATTGGTTTAGATATTTGACTGATTTTCAGAGCTCCTATGAAGTTATTTTAGTCAGCTTCTAATTGTTTGTTTAGTGTTTCCACTGGGGAATGAAAGTCTGTAATTTCCTAGTGCCTAATGCATATTTCCATACTAGACACTATTTTCAATACATTGTACTTGACTATTCCCTTGTCTATATCTCCCACTCGATTAAAAAATATAGTACTCTGTATTCCCAGTATCTTCCCTGTGTTAGCAAATAATGGGTTCTCTAAAGGAATTTATAAGACGAAAGAGCCTACGTTTGTCAATAGGGTAGCCACCAGACAAATGTGGTTACTGAACAGTTGTAATATGGTCGGTGCAGTTGAGGAATTGACTTTTAATATTATTGAATTGTAATTAATTATAATTTAAGTACCAATTTTCAATTCTTTTTGAAAAACTCTAAGTATGTTTGTAACAACTTGTGTATGTAAATTCTTTTTTTACTGTAAATTTTATAAACCTGAAATTCATATCAAGTTTTCTGATAAAAGTATATTATCAAATTTGTTGTGTTTAAGTATGAAACAGACACAAACTTTTGAGGAATTTTAAAGAAAAATGATGTAAAATTATTAATAAAGTATGAATTTATAAACATCTTTTACATATTGTGTTACATTATATTTATTATTAAATTCACATGTGCTATTTGCTTTTTTTAATGTTTTATTTATTTTGAAAGAGAGAGAGAGAGAGAGAGATCACAAGAAGCAGGGGAGCGACCGCAAAATTGTGAGAGAATCCCAGGCAGGCTCTGCACTGCCAGCCCAGAGCCTGATGCAGGGCTCAAACCTATGAACCCTGGGATCATGAGTTGAAGAGTCAGAGGATCAACCAACTGAGTCACCCAGGCACCTCTGCTTTTTTAAAGCACTTACTAGAAACTTTAAAATCAGGGGCACCTGGGTGGCTCAGTTGGTTAAGTCTCCTTAGTTATTATTTCATGGTTTGTGAGTTTGAGCCCCATGTCAGGCTCTCTGCTGACAGTGAGGAGCCTACTTGGAATTCTCTCTCCCTCTCTCTCTGCCCATATCCCACTCATGTGCCTTTTCTCTCTCTCAAAATAAATAAACTTAAAAAAAATAAACTTTAAAATCAAATCTGGATTTCACATTACATTTCTATTGGACATCACTGATCTGAATTTTTATCAAAATCCCAGATCTAGTACTTCTCCTTTTATGAAACTGCAAGTATCAGTATTTTATATGTTTAATATGTATTTAAATCCTTGCTAATTTTTGACTTAGTGGCTCAGAGTATGAAATCAATAAGCTTTTTAAAGAAAGAGGCTAATTTGCCAAGTATGAAGGAAAAACTAGAGTGTATATATAATCAACATGTAGACCATTTTCTAGGAAAAACAATTCCAAAGACATTTTCTCGTGATTGTAATAATAATAATATGTTTAAGATATAAACTTATGGTGATTAAGAAAGAAGCTGAGTTAGCATAATATCTCCATGTACTTAATTGTGTATTAAAATGCTTTTGCAATCATGCTGCTGATCAGTTGTTCACTAGTATTAAAGGTTTTTTCTGCTTTATATCAAGTTATTAATGATCCCTTATCTCAAAAATAAATTGAAAAAATATATAAAATGATTATTCAAGCAATTCAAATTCTTATTTTTTTACATGTATGAATATTTATATGTGCATATAAATACATATTTGTGTATGTGTGTGTTACTTTTCCCCCTATAAGATCTTTGATTTAGGTTTTTATGTAAAAAAACTTTGAATATTCTCTTAATTTTATCACCTTGCATAATGTAAAGAAAATAATCATAAGAGGTTTTAAAGTGTAGTTTGAAATATTCAACTTTTCTAAGTTGGTGGAAATCATTGCTATTCAAGTCTCTTTTCAGTTAGATATTGGTGTTTAGAAAGGATCACTGTGACTTTTCAATGCCCTACTTGATTCAAGATTTCTCACATTTATTTAGTAAAGAGTGAGAAATAAACCTTATATTATACATGACATGCTGGATGTGTACACAAACATGATTACACACTTTCAACCAAGTTAGAATCTCTTAAAATATGTAAGTTGTCAAAGCTTTCCAAAGATAACAGACCAGAAATAGCATACCTGATTTAGGCAAAGAGCAAGTTATTAAAAAAGCACAAGCTTAAAATATATAGCTATTGATACTAAAGTTTTCCATTACTTATCATTCACTGTCCATGTTATTTTGTATTTAATTAGAGTGTGAACTTGATTTTGTTCTTCCAGACAAAATTAGCTGCTAAATACACTAAGTTCAAGATAAATTTATCTATAATAAGATGCAATAAAACTTTATAAAATAGCAACTAAAGTCAACATGGGATCAACTGTTTCACAAATCAAATTTGTTACATCAGCTAAAAATTATTTTATGCAATACTTTCTTAATGAAGGGAGCAGTCCCTTAAATTTCATTCTCAGATAAGTATTGTAACATGTTGAGTTGAATCAGCACTTTTAATAGACTGGTTTAGAGTAAGACATGCTACTGGAGGCTTTCAAGATTATACAGATAGAAATTCTGAGGGCTCAAAGATCTGGTAAGTTGTCTAAAACCCATGCAGAGAAATAAAATGAAATTTCCACTGGTATAGTGGAACCTCCCCTAATTCTTTACTGAAAAAATTGGGAGGTCAGTCAGTATTTCTTCTGTATTTTTTTTTTAAATAACAACAAAAACTATTTAAGCTAAAAAGGACTTTCCTTTGGTGCCAATAATTCTTAAAAAAGAAATCTTATTTCTAAGTATCCTTAGCATTTTCCATTATTTCTCTTTTCCCTGTACTCTTTTGCAGGAAGTGTTTGAAAAATAAAGCTTCAAATAGCAAGATGAGAGAATAAAGATATTTTTAAAGCACTTAGAAAATTGCTAAATGTATGTAATTTAATTTTTAGGAGGAGCAAGGTAGAAAATGGGTCTTATAAAGTGTCATTATGGAAATGTTACATTCTGATTAGTTAACAGCTCTGATACTATTCTAGATTAGAACAAATTTAGGCAATTGAACTTTTTCTGTATTATCAGAAAATTTTACTAGGTTTACAAAGAGAAATTTTACTAAGCTTTTCTCAAGGGATTTAAAAGTCACTTCTTTATATTATTTATTTTCTGCACTGTGTAGCATGCATAGCCTCAACTAACACTGACAATGACCATTTCTGTTACCTCTCTCATCCCTCAGTGATTTTCACTTTCCCCATATGTATTTACTCTACCTTCATTTTTAACCTCTCTTTGGTGTGTAATTTACTGTACTTGGCTCATTAGGCACATTGCAAATTTCTCTCCATGTATGTTATTTATTCAACCCTCATCTTTTACTTGGTGAGCAATAAAAATTAAGTTCCAGGTGAGAAAATATATATGAAAGTTTTATACAAAATAAGAGAAAGGCAAGTACTCTTGATGATAGTGTTTATTATGTTTAGCAAGTTTCTAATTTTGAAAAAAAAAGATTTTATGAGAATTGACAACAGACTATATTTATATAATCTATGAGGGTTTATAGGTATTACGTTTCTGGTAAATGAGGGTCAATCTTCTAAATGATCTTAATCCAGCATAGTGGGGAGACAAAATTTGATCTCTTTCCTCTTTTCGACACTTTTAATTTTTAAAAAATTTTTAAAATATTTATTTATTTTTGAGAAAAAGACAGACAAAATATGAGCAGGAAGGGGGTGGAGAGAGAGGGTACACAGAATCTAAAGCAGGTTCCAGGCTCTGAGTTCTCAGCACAAAGCCCATCGTGGAGATTGAACTCACGGATCCTGAGATCATGACCATAGCCGAAGTCAGACGATTAACCTACTGAACCACCCAGGTGCCCCTCCTTAGAGACTCTTTAAAAGTTAGTGAGTAGTGTCTTCATTTCTTGTAAAATTATAGTTTCCTTTCTTCTTAGTTATGTAAATTTCTTGATTTCTACTACCAAGTGGCTTATTCTGAAGGATTTTATGACTGGAAAATTATTTAGGTATTTTAACAGAATGTTTAAGATGTGTGACCAGATCACATCATGCCAGATCATAGAATAAGTCACCTGGCTCTTTTGCTTTTACACATATCAAGGCCAGAAAGGATATTAGATAGATTGGTACTTTTTATATTTCCATATCAACTTCCTTCTAAGTGAAAATTTGAGATATCAAGGAAGCAAATAGATGTAATAATAATAATTAAACACATAACCAGGCCACATAAAACAGAGTGTAATATATATATATATATATATATATATATATATATATATATATATTTACCATACTTTGATAGTTGCTTGAGGTTGTTTATTTCTACAGATGGAGCCCTATCGGAGGATATACTCCTCATCTATCCCTTTAGATACTCCAGAAAGAAACCCATTTATTCTTAGATTCACTCTAGCTGAAGTTTATGAGGTCAGATAACATTCCTGACTTATTTGTTCATATTTTGGCCTGATGACATAGCATACATTAAAAATTTATAAAAAATTAGTGTACCTAAAGTAATCATTGTTGGGTATATTCTGTAGTAACCTATTCCACATGTGTCAGAATATTTTCTTAGACATCTACCAACTTTGTATACTCAGACCACCCTCACTTTCTGATTTACTTTCTCTTCATTTTTTTCTTTTCATTTAATTTGCTTGGCCATTAGATTCTTAGATCCAACAATGGGAGAATATGAGTTAGTTAAAAGGAAAGAAAATAGAAGTTCTTCTGACTTTGGGATCAAAACTGTAGTTAAATGGAGAACAGTAGGGAATACACTTTTTGTAATAATAAACTTGTGCCTTATCATTATTAGTGAATCGTGTGTTATTCTCTTGCTTTTACTCTGACATAACACAAAATATAACAGGTCCATAGTTATGATTGAAATTCTCAAATCTCAGTCAGTTATCAGTAACACTGACTCATATAAAACAAAAAATTATAGGTGCCTTAAAAATACCTTTACTTTCACATATTATAGATATATAATATACCATATAAATAATGCTGTCTAACAATACAGACACATTTCAAAATTAGGATGGAACTCTTTCTTAGAGTGTTATCTTTTTGAATCGATCGAGTCGTCAATGTAGTCGTCTGTTTCCCGGGGTACAATGTATATTATAGGATGAACTAACAACATTTTTTCAGTAAAATTATTATAAAAATAATATTAGGATTATAAATAACAACAAGATATGAATTGATATAATCAACACAAAATTTGTGTCTGTATGTTAATTTGTGTTCCATTTTTTTATGTATTTCTAATTATTACCAAAATTTGTATTTTATTTTAAATAAATATAAGCCTAGACAAAGACCGAGAGAATTACTTGTGAAGTGTGTACATATGATTGGCAAAAAATGTTATTGACCTCTAATACTGATGTTTCTAGACAAATAAAATATAGTTAGTATTTTAACTAATTGTAAATTAATTAAAAATAAAATATATGAGTAATATAAGGGAAGTAGGAAATTAAATAACTCAAATTAAAGTTCAAATTGATTGCCTGAATAACATAGAACCTTGAATTTTATCTTAATAGGCTTAACAGTAAATATGCATAGGTCCATGAAACCTATAATACCATGGATACAACTTCGACATTTCTGGCGAGATGCTGATTTCAAGTGAAATTCCCCTTTTTGCTCTATATTTTTTGTCATGGTAAAATATACAAAAAGTTTAGCATTTTATCAGTTTTTCAGTGTACAGACCTTTGGATTTAAGTACATCCACACTCTTGTGCGGCCATCATCACCATCCATCCCCAGCACTTTTTCATCATTGCAAACTAAAACTGGCTTATTAAGTAATAATTCCCATTTCCTCCTCTCTCTGCTCCTGTTAAACACCATTCCACTTTCTGACTTTGTGAATCCAACTTCTCTAGGTACCTCTTTTAAGTGGAATCATATAATATTTGTTCTCTTCTGTCTGGCTTATTTCACTTAGGCTAATGTCAAGTTTCATTCATGTTATCGCACATGTCAAAATTTATTTACTTAAAAAAATTTTTTTAATTTTTTAATTTATTTTTGAGAGATAAAGAGAGACAGCGTGAGCAGAGGAGGGTCAGAGAGAGAGAGGGAGACACAGAATCCGAAGACAGGCTCCAGGCTCTGAGCTAGCTGTCAGCACAGAGCCCAATGCAGGGCTCAAACCCACGAACTGCGAGATCATGACCTGAGCCAAAGCCGGACGCTCAACCAACTGAGTCACCCAGGCGCCCCTTTATTTACTTTTAAAAACTGAATATTCAGTTTATATATATATATATAAATATATATGCCACACATATATATATATATATATGCCACAATGTATTTTATCTATTCATCCATGGACAGATCGAATTAAACTCTTAAGATAAAATGGAATTATTTTCCTCAATATGATGTAAATATTTAGAGAATTTCATGCAATTGATTTAACAGTACATTTTATTTAGTCTATGTGTTCACAGTGAATTCATTACATGAGAGCGAAGAGTTATTATATGACAGTAATGAGTTTTTTTATCAAAGTTAAAGGTTCCTGTACAAACCTCTCTGACAACCCGAAGAAGTCTGCTAGGTCACAAAGCAATGGAACATCAGCAGGCCAAGTGGTATCATTAAAATCTAAAACTTGTTTTTGGAATTGCTTATGACTGTGCTTTGTTTCTGTTTAGACTCTCTCTTCCTGAGCATTCAATTTGCAATTTCTTTGAAAAGATTTGTTGAGTACTTATAATGTTCAAGGCTTTTTGTTCTACCCTGGAATACAATTTAGCAGAGAAATAGACATAGTTATACAAATAATTTTATAAGTAATTTCAATTGTGGATAGTGCCATGAAAGCAAAATCCAGAATCCTATGAGGACTCTAACAGAAGGACGTATCCTAGTATGAGCTCAGGTGGGAGTGCTTCTCTGAACACTGAGCTTCAAATTTCTTCCTTGCCTGGTGCACCCCTCTGACTACATTCCCTGATCTGGTGTCTAAGCTTATGATAGAAACAGTGTAATACTGACATAGTTTCATTGGTTTTGATATTCCTAGTTTCATATATTGGATTATATTGTCTCAACCATGACATAACATCAGACTACAGAGGTTGCAATATACTGTGACCCACTCTATTTTTATTTCAGGGACAGTGACAAGGCATTAGGAGTATAAGTGGCCTGTGTTCAGACCCTAGTCCTGCTATGAACTATATGCATCACCTTAGGCAAGTCACATAATGTCTCTGAGTTTCATCACCAATAAAATGTGGATAATAATAAGAATACTTGCTTCATAGAATGACAAACTGGAAAAAAAATGATATACGTAAAGCACTATATACTCCTTGACAATTTTTCAATCTCTAGACTGGCTATAATTAAACTACAGATGGAAAGGATACAATAGTCTTTAATGATAAAGACAGTTATGTTCATACTTGAGTTTATTATTCTTTCATCCTTTGCACCAAGTAAGTCTCATCTTTGTCCTTTGGAATTCAACATACTCAAAAATCAACAAATTGTTTCATTTTCTTTGAAATGATGCCAAGATTTTATCATCTCAGTCACAGCTCACGGCGGAGAGTTTGCTATCACTGTTTATGTCATGTTAAATAAGTGTCACTGTAGCACAGAAAAGCATCAGCCTTTCCTGGCCAAAATAACCAAGTGGTGTTGCCAAACTGAAAAGAGGCAACTGTGTGTAACTGCCTACGGGACACTTACTGAAGGTGTTTAGGCATTCCATCTGTGAGCTGAGAGAAAATGTAGATTTTTGTCACTACACTCTGGTCTCCTATAGTATTGATTTTAGGAACCAGAAAATATGGACACTAAAATGACAAAAATTTTAATGTGTGTATTTTGGTCAAAGGCCAAAGCACAGTGAATTGACATCACTGACATACAATCTTCAAACATGAACATATTTCAGCCAGAAAATTGAATCATCTTTCTCTAAAAAAAGTCATTCCCAGGAATCACAGTATCTGTCACATTTTAATAACAGATGGGATATTCCTTTTGTAATTACTGACTCTTCTTTAAACTCAGTTACTGACTGTAAGATTCCATCTTGTATCAAAATAAAATCTTTTAAAAAGACATGTCTTCCCTTGTGGCTGATCTTTAATAGACAACATGTGTCTCATACTCTCTTGACTATATGATTGCCTTTGATTTTACTTGAATAACACATGGGTTTCAGTGTGTTACCTTACAACTGCATTGTGCTTAGAAGCTATTTCATGCCGAGTCATAAAGATTTTGAGTTACTATACTGTACAATAGTGATCTCCCATAGGCACATTGTACTATCCATCTAGGGTCTTCCTGTCTAAACACAAAATGCAACATATATTTGCAATTCCATATTGTGAGCTAACAACTTCCTCTAGGAACTGCTATTACTAGCAAACAGTATATTGTATTACCTACTTATGTGATCAGGGAAAAAGACCTTTATTTTATACCTCTTCATAAAAATTTTCATTTGAGTAGCACATAAAAATCAATTAATGAATGATTATGTGCAGATATATTGAGAATAATGTTTAACTATATGTTAGTAGAAAATAATTTCAGTATACTGATATTTATATTACACTGATTCTATTGAGTACTCAAAAAGAATGTGAGATGCTATTTTTTTCTTTTAGAAAATTGGAAGATCAATCTGTATTCATACCATTGTACAGAAATAAAATGTCTTATAAATTTATTCTGTATGTTTTCTAATTATGATCATATATTTTTCAGAGGTCTATAACTTTATCATTCAGTTTTAGAAGTTACTTGATAAACAATCTAATTTTTTTTTTAACTCACTGGCCACGATAATGTAAAAATTATGGATATACATAAACCATTGGTCACTTGGAACAGTATGAATGTGAAAAATAAGAAAAATGCAAGGTTGGGATTGTGCTGAGCCAGCTTACTTAGGTTTAGCTTGGTTAGTAAGCAGAACTAGAGCATTTTAGGCATAAACTTCCTTTGACCACTTCCATAATATTAAAATAGACTGAATGACAATACTAACTAATAAATCAAATAAAATGTGCTGAGTAGTTGAAGTTTGTAATAGATACTGTTACGAAAAGCTGAAATATTCACATTGTTATTTTTACTGAGTGAAGTATGGAAAATGGTTATGCAATTACGGTGTATAATGATACAATTATGTCCTATTTCCAGATAATTTTTATTATTTTATAAACATCATGCCTTAAATCTATAAAATTGAGCATCAATTATAATTTGCTTTTACTTTAAGAACTCAATTATAATTTGCTTTTAACGAACTCAGTAAGAATGTGTCTTATTTCTGAAATTTTTTCACTCTGAGTAAACATCCAAAAAGAGCCTTAAGATAGTAAGACATCTAAGAATTTTTTGAGTCTGGTTACTTAAAGTTATGACAACCATTTATCCAATAAAATAATAAATTTCAGCCTTAGATCATATGAGGAAATTATATTTCTTAATCTCTTTTTTTAATAATAAACGAACTTGTTCACAGAACAGTAAATCTCAATTCCAGCTACTACAGGAGTTTGTATTCTATCTACATTTTCAAATATACTGTTTATCCACTTGTAAACCTCATTAACAATTGACCAAAATAAGCTGAATGAATTGGATCCATTGTTCAATATATACATACCAATGTGTTTAAATATATACCAATTATATATATTACATATTATTTATATATACACACATAATTTTAAATATTGAATTAAATGGTTATTATAATATTAACATTAATAATGCTAGTGACATTGTTAATAATAATAAAGATCTAGGCTGAAGTTCAGGAAACTGTATGAATAAGACTTGAATCTAAAGAGTTAGCCTGACCTGACTGATACATTTAACTACTCTGAACCTGTTTAACTATTAAGTGCTGAAATTGGACTAAATGTCTAAACTGCTTTGTGGCTTGGAGTTTGTATTGGTCTCTCTCTAGTGTTTGATCACCTGAGTTCCAGCCTTGGGTCTACTACTATATTATGGGTAACTTTAGCCAAGTTATTTAATACATGTCCCACTTTATTCACTTGTCAAAAGAAGATAATACTAGTAATTCCCACATAGGTTTTTTGTGGGGATTGGCGTGTAGCACTTACTATAGTGCCTGGCATAATGAGAAGCACTCAGCTAATGTTAGGTATTTTTGAATTTGCTGTTAGCATCAAGTTTAATCCTGAGTAATTTAATGCCTATCCACTGCTATCAATAGTATTTATTCTGGATTCTGTTTATTCCTATACAGCTCCACAGTGCTGAGTTGCCTACTTTTCTTATGTACCTTTAAAATATATTATTCTAAATACTTCAGTTCAGTCTCTTGTTGCCTAGTCTTATATTTGCTATTTCATCCACATACTGATTTGGTTTTTAAGAACTAAGACTAGTTTCTGACCCATGGGCCTCACTAGCTCCTGCTTTAGTTGAAGATACTTTTTATGCTGTCATTCATATGAAAATCTAGAAAAGGCAAAGATATGGTGGCAGAACTTAATTTGTGATTATTAGAACTAGGAATGGGGATGGGAGACAGATTGTGACAAAAACATGAGAGAATTTTGGGGGGTGATAGAAAGCTGTATATCATTGTAGTAGTGTTTATATGATTGCATCTCGTTTTCAGAAGTCTTTAATTTATACATTTAAAATTGTTGAATATTGTTGTACACAACTAATACCTCATGGACTGATTTTTAAAAAATTGAAAATCACTTAGAGGTAGAGCAAAGGAGAGCACAAATACCTTCGTTGTAGTTAAGGGGAATGCATTTATTTATAAAAAGGGTAAACTCATATATTTTCTTTTAAAATAAGCAATGAAACTATATTTTATATGTATTAAGTAACTTTGATAAGCCAACCTCTTTCATAAAACAACCTGTCACAACAAAAACAGATTTAGGAGGATATTATTAACCCAATCACTTTTTCATAAAATATCTTAAAACAATGTTTTCAAAATGTTCTGATGGAGGTCTTAGATAACATTAGTGGCCATCCTTTTATCTTTGTTTTTTTCTAATACTTTTGAAGATAAGAACTGATTTCATAAAAGAAAATAGATGATACTGACTTCACAAACAAAACATAGTATAAAATACATTTAAAATAATAAAAGAAGTAATGATGACATAGGTATGACTTTTTTCTCTTTTAATAGAATATTTTTAGAGCAGTTTTGAGTTCACAGTGAAACTGAATGGAAAGTACAGAGATTTCCCATACACTGCCTATGCCCAAATATGCATAGCCTCCCTCATTATTAGCATCTCCCACCTGAGGTGTATATTGGCACATCACAATCACACAAGGTACGCAGTTTACATTAGGGTTCACTGTATGGGTTTGGACAGTTGTTTAATGACATGTATCCATCAACAGTATCATACAGGGTAGATTCACAGCCCTAAAAAAGCTTTGTGCTCTACCTAGTCATCTCTCCCACTGTTCAACTCCTGGAAATTACTGATCTTTTTGTTGTCTCCATAGCTTTCTCTTCTCTAGAATGCCACATAGTTGGAATCACACAGTGTGTATCCTTTTAATATTGGCTTCCTTCGTTTTTAAATTTTATTCATTTATTTTAAGTAATCTCTAACACTCAATATGGGGACCAATCTCATAGCTTAGAGATCAAGAGTCACATGCTCTTCCACCTGAGCCAGCCAGGAGCCCCTGGATTGGCTTGTTTTAATTAGTGATATGCATTTCAAGTTTCTTCATGCCTTTTCGTGTCTTGATAGCTTATTCATTCATTCATTCATTCACTCATTCATTCATTCAGAGTTATTATGTAAATTCCAATTAGTTAACATACACTGTAACATCGGTTTCTGGTGTAGAATTTAGTGATTCATCGCTTACATACAACACCGATTGCTCATCACAAGTGCCCTCCTTAATACCCATCATTCATTTAACCCATCCTCTGCCCACCTCCCCTCCAGTAACACTCAGTTCATTCTCTGTAGTTAAGGATCCATTTTCTGGCTCACCCTCTTTTTTCCTTTCCCCCCTATGTTCATTTGTTTCATTTTTTTAAGTGTTTATTTTTAAGAAAGAGAGAAAGAGAGCATGCACACATATGTGTGTGATGGTGAGGGAGAGAGAGAATCCCAAGCAGGCTCTCCACCGTCAGCACAGAGCCTGATGAGGGGCTTGATCTCACAAACTGTGAGATCATGACCTGAGCTGAAATCAAGAGTTGGATGCCTAACTGACCTAGCTATCCAAATGCCCCCATCTGTTTCATTTCTTAAATTCCACATATGAGTGAAATCAGGTGGTATTTGTATTTCTCTCACTGACTTATTTCACTTAGGATAATACTCTCTGCAAAATTCAGGTCTTTGCAAATGGCAAGATTTCATTCTTTTTTATGGCTAAGTAACATTCCATTTTCTTCCATAATTTGTCTAGTGTGGATAATGCTGCTATAAATATCAGGGTGCATGTATTCCTGTGAATCAGCATTTTTGTATCCTTTGGGTAAATACCTAGTAGTGTGATTGCTGGGTCATAGGGTCATTCTATTTTTAACTTTTTGAGGAGCCTCTATATTTTTTTCCACAGTGGCTGCACCAGTATGCCTCCCTCCAATAATGTAAGAGGGTTCCCCTTTTTCTGCATCTTTACCAACCAATAACTGTTGTTTCCTATGTTGTTAATTTTAGTCATTCTGACTGGGGTGAGGTGATATCTTGTTGGTTTTATATATATTCTGCTGATTGATGAGTAATATTGATAATCTTTTCATGTGTCTGATAGCCATCTGTATGTCTTCTTTGCAAAAATATCTCTTCATATCTTCTGCCCATGTTTTAATTGGATTATTTGTTTTTTAGATGTTGAGCTTCATAAATTCATTATATATTCTAACTATACATCAGATATGTCATTTGCAAATATATTTTCCCATTTCAAAGTTTGTCTTTTAATTTTGTTGACTGTTTCCTTTGCTATGCAGAAGCTTTTTATCTTGATGAAGTACTAATAGTTTATTTTTGTTTTTGTTTCCCTTGCCTCAGGAGACATATCTAATAAGAAGTTACTATGGTCAAAGTTACTTTTTGTGTTCTCCTATAGGATTTTAATTTTTTCCTGTATCACATTTAGGTCTTTAATCTACTTTGAATTTATTTTTGTGTATGGTATAAGAAAGTGGTCCAGATTCATTCTCTAGCATATTACTGTACAGTTTTCCCAACACCATTTGTTGAAGAGGCAATGTTTTTTTTTTTCCTTTGGATAACCTTTCCTGCTTTGTCAAAGATTAGTTGACTATATAGTTTAAGGTTCATTTCTGGACTTTCTATTCTGCTGCATTGATCTATAGGTCTGTTTTTGTGCCAGTACTATACTGTTTTGATTATTACAGCTTTACAATATAACTTGAAGTCTGGAATTGTGATGCCTCCAGCTTTGCTTTCTTTTCTCAAGATTGCTTTCACTATTTGGGGTCTTTTGTGGTTCCATACAAATTTTCTAGCTGTGTGAAAATTCTGGTGGTATTTTGATAGGGATTGCATTAAATCTGTAGATTGCTTTGGGTAGTATTGACATTTTAGCAATATTTGTTCTTCCAGTCCATGAGTATGGAATGCTTTCCCATTTCTTTGTGTCATCTTCCATTTCTTTCATAAGTGTTTACAGTTTTCAGAGTACAGATGTTTTATCTCTTTGATTAGGTTTGTTCCTAGGTATCTTTTATGTTCTTTTGTGCAATTGTAAATGGGGTTGATTCCTTGATTTCTCTTTCTGCTGCTTCTATATTGATATATAGAAATACAACAGATTTCTGTATGTTGATTTTGTGTTCTGTGACTTTACTGAATTCAGGTATCAGTTCTAGCAATTTTTTTGGAGTCTTTCTGATTTTCTGTGTAGAATTCCATGTTGTCTGTGAATAGTTAAAGTTTGACTTCTTCTTTGACAATGTGGATGACATTTATTTCCTTTTGTTGTCTGATTGGTGATACCAGGGCTTCCTGTACTATGTTAAATAACAGTGGTGGGAGTGGGCATCCCTGTCTTTCTCCTGACTGTAGAAGAAAAGCTCTCAGTTTTTGTCTACTGAGGATGATATTAGCTGTGGGTTTTTTATATATGATGTTTATTTTGTTGAGTTTCCCTCTATCTCTACTTTGTTGAGGGGTTTTTATCATGAGTGGATGTTGTACTTTCGTCAAACGTTTTTTCTGCATCGATTGAGAGGGTCACATGGTTCTTATCTTTTCTTTTATCAATGTGGTGTACAACACTGATTGATTTGAGAATACTGAACCACACTTGTGATCCGGGAATAAATCCCACTTGATCCTAATGAGTGATTCTTTTAAAGTACTGTTCGATTGGATTTGCTAGTATTATGTTCAGAATTTTTGTATTCATATTCATTAGAGATATTGGCCTTTGCCTGTACTTCTCTTTTTCAGTGGGGTTTTGTCCGGTTGTGGAATTAGTAATGTTGACCTCATAGAATGAATTGGGAAGATTTCCTTCCATTTCTTTTGTTGGAACAGTTTTGATAAGATTAGCTATTAATTCTTCTTTAAATTTTGGTAGAATTCCCCTGTAAAGCCATTTGGGCCTGGACTTTTGTTTGTTTGGGAGATTTTTGATTACTGATTCAATTTCTTTGTTGGTTATTTGTCTGTTCAAGCTTTCTGTCTCATGCTGTTTCAGTTTTGGTATTTTAAATGTTTCTAAGAATTTATCCATTTCTTTCAGATTGTATGATTTGGTGGCATATATTTTTCTTAATAGTGTCATATATATGCATAGGTATATATATATGTGTGTATATATATAGTATTTCTGTATATACATAGTGTGTATATATATAGAGAGAGAGAGAGTTTTCTTTCAGATTGTATGATTTGATGGCATATATTTTTCTTAATAGTGTCATACATATGCATATGTATATACATGTGTGTGTATATATATAGTATTTCTGTATATATATATATATATATATAGTATTTCTGGGGTGTTGGTTGTTATTTCTCCTCTCTCATTTGTGATTTTATTTATTTGGGTCCTTTCTTTTTTCTTTTTGATAAGTCTGACTAGGTGATTATCAATTTTATTAATTTTTTCAGATAACCAGCTCCTGGTTTCATTTATTTTTTTCTACTTTTTTGGGTTTGTTTCTACCTCATTTATTTCGACATTAATTTTTATTATTTCTCTTCTTCTGCTGACTTTAGGCTTCATTTGTTGTTCTTTTTCTAGCTCCTTTATGTGTAACCAACTGGTTGTAATGACCACATGGATAGACAAAGCAGAGAATAAATAAATCATATGGAGAATAGAATCATAGAGGGGCACTGGGGTGGCTCAGTTGGTTAAGTGTCTGACTTTGGCTAAGGTCATGATCTCATGGTTCATGGGTTCAGGCCCCGCATCAGGCTCTGTGCTGACAGCTCAGAGCCTGGAGCCTGCTTCAGATTCTGTGTCTCCCTCTCTGTCTGCCCCTCCCCCACTCATCCTCTGTTTCTCTCTGTCTCAATAATAAATAAACATAAAAAAGAAAATAGAATTATGAAAAATAATGAAGCTGAACAAAAGAGGGAAGGAAAAATCTTGGATCCTGAAAGTAGACTTAGGGAACTCAGTGACTCCATCAAACATAATAACATTCATATCATAGGAGTCCCAAAATAAGAAGAGAGAGAAAAGGGGACAGAAGTTTTGTTTGAGGAAATAATAGCTGAAAACTTCCCTTATCTGGAGAAGGAAAAAGACATCCAAATACAGAGGCACAGAGAACTCCCATCAAAATCATCAAAGGAATGCCAACACAAAGACATACTGTAATTAAATTTGCAAAATATACTGATAAAGAAAAAATCCTGAAACCAGCAGGACAAAGGAGTCCCTAACTTACAAGGGAAGATCCGTAACATTAGCTGCAGATCTCTCCACAAAAACTTGGTAAGCCAGAGGGAGTGGCATGAAGTATTCAACATACAGAATAGGGAAAATATGTAGCCAAGAATACTCCATCCAGCAAGGCTATTACTTAGAATAGACAGAGAAATAAAGCATTTCCCAGACAAACAAAATCTAAAGGAGTTCATGACCACTAAGCCAGTCCTGCAAGAAATATTAAAGAGCATTCATTGAGTGGAAAGGAAAGACCAAAATTGACAAAGACTAGAAAAGAACAGAGAAAATCTCCAGAAACAATGACAAATGAAGTAATAAAATGGCACTAAATTCATACCAATCAATAACTACTCAGAATGTAAATGAGCTAAATGCTCCCATCAAAAACCATTAGGGTGTCAGAATGGATTAAAAAAATTAAGACCCATCTATAAGCTCCCTACAAGAGATTCATTTTAAATCTAAAGATATCTGCAGATTACAAGAGAGGGAATGGAGAAACATCTATCATGCAAATAGACATCATAAGAAAGCCAGAGTAGCAATACTTTTATCAGACAAAATAGATTTTAAAACAAAGACTGTAACAAGAAATGAAGAAGGGCACTATAATAATACAGGGCACCATCCAACAAAAAGATCCAATGATTGTAAATATTTATGCCTCCAACCGGAAGCACCCAAATATATAAAACAATTAATGACAAACATAAAGGAACTCATTGATAATAATACAATAATAAAGGGAACTATAACACCATACTTATATCAATTAAAAGATCATCGAAGCAAAAAATCAACAAGGAAACAATTTTTTTTTTTTTGAATGACACACTGGGACTAGATAGAGTTAACAGATTCAGAACACCTCATCCTAAAGCAGCAGAATACACATTCTTTTCCACTGTATATGGGACATTCTCCAGAATAGATCACATAATCAGTTACAAATGAGGCCTCAACAAGTACAAAAATATTGAGATCATACCATGAACATTTTCTGATCACAACACTATGAAACTTGAAGTCGACCAAAAGAAAAAAATATGGAAGGACCACAAATACATGAGGTTAAAGAACATCCTACTAAAGAATAGATGAATCAATCAGGAAAGGCAAAAAGAAATAGAAAAAAAATACATAGAAAGAAATGAAAGTGAAAATAGGATGGTCCAAAACCTTTGGGATGCAACAAAAATGCTCATAAGAAGGAAATATATAGCAATACAAGTCTACTTCAAAAAGCAAGAAAAATACCAAAAAAACAATGTAACCTTATACATTTTTATTTATTATTTATTCATTTTTATTTTTTAGCTCATTTATTTTTAGTGCTGAATAATATTCCATTGTCTAGATCAAACACGATTTCTTAATCTATTCATCTACTGAAGAACATCCTCATTATTCTCAAGTTTTGGCAATTATGAATAAAGCTGCTATAAATAACTATGTGAATGTTTTTTGGTGGACATAATATTTAAACTGCTTTGGATGTATACTAAGGATCATGATAACTGGATCATATGGTAAAAGTATGTTTAGTTTTGCAGGAAACTGCCTAATTGTCTTCAAAAATTGTACAATTTTGGATTCCCATCAGTAATGAATAAGAGCTCCTGTTGCTCCAAGGTCTTACCAGCATGAGGTGTTTTCAATGTTTTGGAATTTGGCCAATCTAATAGGTATGTAGTAGCATTGCATTGTTACTCTGATTTGCATTCCTCTAATGATATAATATGGAGCATCTTTTCATATGCTTTTTTGGCTGGTGTATATCTTCATGATGGGTGTCTGTTAAGGTCTTTGGCCCAACTTTTAATCAGATTATTTTATAAATGTTGAGTTTAGAAGACACTTGTATATTTTAGATAACAGTGCTTTATCAGATATATCTTTTGAAAATATTTTCTTGCAATCTGTGGATTATCTCTTCACTCTTTTAACAATGTCTTTCACAAAGAAACTTTTAATTTTAGTGAGGTCCAGTTTATCAATTTTTTCTTTCATGGACCATTGCTTCGTGGTATTTAGAAGTTCTTATTATTGCCAAATTCATCTATATTTTATCCTATGTTGTTATCTATGCGGTTTATAGTTTTGTGTTTTATATTTAAGACAGTGATCCACTTTGATATAATTTTTGTGACGAGTGTAATATTTAAACCTAGATTCATTTTTTTTTGCCTTGGACTGAATCAATCAGTTTTTTAATTTTTTTAAAGATTATTTATTTATGAGAGATAGAGATAGCATGAGTGGGGGAGAGGCAGAGAGAGAGAGGGAGAGAGGGAATCTGAAGCAGACTCCAGACTCTGAGCTGTCAGCACAGAGCCCAATGCAGGGCTCAAACTCACTAGCCGTGAGATCATGACCTGAGCCTGTCAGACGCTTAACTGACTGAGCCACCCAGGCGCCCCTGAATCAGTTTGTTAATATACACAAAATGTGTGTGCAAATGCTGGCATTTTGATTGGGAATGTATTGAATCTATTTCAATTTGGGAAGAATTGATATCTTAACAATATTTAGTCTTCATATGATGAATATGGAATGTCTCTCTATTCAGTTAATTCTTCTTTGACTTTATTCATTGCAGTTCTGCAGTTTTCTTCATGAAGATCTTGTGTACATTTCGATAGATTTATACCTAAGTATTTCATTTTTTGAGTGCTAATATAAGTAGTATTTTTTTAAATTTCAAATTTTACTTTTTTTCTACTGGTGTAAAGGAAAGTGATTGATTTTTGTATATTAACCTGTGTCCTACAACCTCACTATAATCTCTTATTAGTTTCATTAATTTTTTAAAATTCTTTCAGATTTTATTGTGGAAAGTAGCATCATCTATGAACAAAGGCAGCTTTACATCTTCCACCCCAACTGTATACCTTTTATCTCCTTTTCTTGTCCATTTTCATTAGCTTTCCAGTAGGATGTTGAAATGCAGTGTTGAGGAAAAACATCCTTGTCTTGTTTCTAATATTACTGGGAAATTTTTGAGTTTGTTACATTAAGTATGATTTTAGCTGTAGGTTTTCGTAGATATTCTCTGATCAAGCTAAGTAAGTTCTCCTCTATTCCTGGCTTACTGCAAGTTTTTTGTTTTGTTGTTTGTTTGTTTTTATCATCAATAAGTGGTAGATTTTTCAAATGCTTTTTTGCATCTATTGATATGACATTGTGAATTTTCTTTTTTAGCCTGTTCATGTGATGAATCATATTAATTGATTTTCATATGTTAAACCAGTCTTATATACTAGAGACAAGTCCTACATACCCACAGTTTTATAAACTGTTTAGAAAAAAAAAAAAACCAATACAAAATGAAGAAACTATTGAGAAAGTGGTATGGTATGGTAAGAATTTGCTGAAATTAGTCAACCTATATTCATAGCTTGAACTGAATAATAAAATAAATGTTAGCTAGATATAAAAAGTCTGCATAAAACTATTACAGAATATTAGAAATCAAGTGAAATCCACTGAGTTACATAAATTATTTGTAAAATGTTAAAAGATGATGAAAGTTATCTGTCATCAAGTACAATATGACCTTTTGATACAGACCTTTCAATATTAATTTATTTGTGGACTTTCTTCTTTTTGGTCTTTTTTCAATTTGCTCTTTGATCCTGCCACAAAAAGAAAGGCCTTCCCACAGTGCTTCAATTCATAGGGGTTCTAATCAGCATAGATTCTCTGATACTGAGATAGTTGAAAGCTATACCCAAATGCCTTAAAACCATAACGTTCACTTACATATGTCCTCACTGGGATGAATTCTTTGATGAAGAATAAGTCTTGAGTTATAGTAGAATTTTTTCAGTTTAATCCCTAACATCCATAAAATGTCCCTCCATGTTACTTGTAGTGCTCACAGTTGAAAGGATTTCTTACCAGTGCCACTTATGAGATGTTCAGTAAGATATGAATCTTTCACAATGCCTATACACCTTCTTTATATTTATAAGGTTTCTTACCCATGTAACTTCCCTGATGTTGACTAATTTATAAGACCTGTGGAAAGATCTTCCCACTTTTCTTATGTTCATTGGATGTTCACCTAGATGAATTATTCATTAAAGAAATCATATATGAAAAAATGATCGACTATTAAAAGCTTTCACACATTTTTAAAATTTTAGGGGTTACCACCCATGTCACTATACTAATATAAATATATTGTATGTGCTGACAATAGATATGTTTAGACTCCCTCCATTCATAAGAGTTGTTCACCAAATGATTCTGGTCTTGAATAAATCTGAGCCACCAATAAAGTATTGCTAAATTTCTTAACACTCAGAGCATTTTTGTTATCATTTATATCTGGATGTAAAATAAGGGATGTGTCCTGAAAGTGAGGATGCATTATTAGGTGAACATTATATATTTAGAATTTCCTCCTGAGTCAGCAAGAGAATTGAGATCTATGCATTGTAATTTTTCCATTCTTTCATCATTTGCCATTTGAATAATATTATTTTGCCTATTTCAGTTTTGCAAGATAATTTCTTGATCTTATCGCTTGATTACTAATTCTGAGTACAGACTTATTATCTTCCATACAAGGTTCTTTACTCTGCTCCAAAAAAGGGATAAATAATGGATTAGAAATATTAAAACCAAGCATCTGAAGTATAATCCTTTGTGGTCACATTACAGAAAATGACTGGCCCTGGGACGCTGTTGTTAAATTTGAAGAGATGATCAGTTCTTTTCTAGGCCCTTTTTGTTTGTTTGTTAGTTTGTTTTAACTAACAAACAAAACAAACAAACATCCTGAGAAGTCAGAGCCACATGGTACCCTATGTTCTATATGGCTTTTTGGGTTAGGCTATAATGTCTTTTTAAACAATTGGAAATTGACACTATGAGATAATAGAGACCATGTATCAAACTAGAGGAAAAACTCTTACTCTAAAATTGAAGACTGATTTTCCACTCAACAATTTTTGCCTAATTGCTCTTGTCTTTGTAAACACATCAATAATAACCAAATAAACACTTTTCTCCTTTCCAACCAGCCACCATGAGCTTTAGTCTTTATTCTTTTTTATTTAACCTCTAAATTTAAAGATAAAATTAAAAATTTGTTGAGGGTTTTTGCTTGTGTATTTGGTCAGTTAATTTTAAATCATGTATTTGGCAGAAGTTCATTTCATTGTCTTTATTTCAAAATGTGTTTTCTTAAAATTTCTTTATGTATCTACTTTCTTGAAATTTTAATGATATTTTGAGGATAGAAATGTTAAAGATATAGAAAGTGTATGATTTTAAAATGTCATTCACCACACATGGTAATATTCCATACCTTCTACCACTGGAAGTTAATTTAATCTGCTCATGAATAATTATGCTTTCTTTAAAAGAATGCAGACTCTTGACTAGGGACTGACAATTGACTGCCCCTACACCACATTCATTTGAGAAATTATTGTTAACAGCATGTAGTCCAACAGTCTTCCACTCCCTCAAGTTCTCTTCCCCTAATTTTATTAATTTTGAGGGGCAAAAGGAGACTTTAAAACTTGGCCATTTATTCGAAGTAATTAGCCTCTGTATTCACAGCTTGAAAAATCAAGATTGATAGTATACTGCAGCATGTCAGATAGGTTACCAAACTTATATACATGGCTAACTCATAACTAAATATGTTAACAATTTCTAATTTGTTGAAAAAGATAAAGTCCCTCAGAAAAATAACATCACTTTTGAAACATTAACACTCTGACATTATAAGGTGTTAGTTTAAAATAACCCCAAAATAATTATTCATGAATAGCAGCTGATTGCTATATCCAATGCTACAGAAAGATACCTTCCACCTTCAGTGTCTTCTTTGCAGATCAAACCTTCCCTGAAACTATAATATTTTAATAAATAATACATCTATAATTTTTTTCTCTTAAATAGGAATTTTAATGATTTTTTTTCTTTCTGACATTTGCATTTGTCTTTAAATGCCACAAGATAACAGGATTTTAATCATCCCAAATAGCTTTTTAATTATAGAACTAATTACTTTTGCAGAAGGTTAAGCTCCATAAACAGGAATAAAACTGTTTGCTTGCACTTTGTGTGAAGAATGCTGTTGTGCTCCTGATTAGTATTTGGTAAATTTATTTGGTCAGTTTTATCTACTTTTTAGTATAAGAAGAAAGTTCAGCTTTAAGAGAATTTGACATTATACAGTGTGAATTAACTAATGTTATTTTAATTAATTATAGAATAAGAGACACTCTGCACAAGAAATGGCAAAGTAACTGTTAGTTCCAGCCTCTAAGGCTGTACCAAAAGCATATATTATTTCAGTTTTCAGGAAACACGTGGTTGTTGTCTTTAGTGTTCATGAAAATATTTACTGTAAAGTTCTTTACAAAAGAGAAGGTTGCTATTTTCGAGCTGTGTTCAACTAATAATTTGTAGAGAGAAAAATCTACTAAATTATTTCTTATTTGGGTAGTTGTCAAATATTGGTTTTTCTCCGGTACACTTTTCATTGCAAGGCTCGACTGAGTGATTTTTTAATGTATAGTATCATATAAATAAGACATTTTTTAATATTCAGCTGTTCTATTTAACTTTCTCAAAAGTTTATATGTGAACACTGAAAATGAGCCCCAAACAGGATAATTTTTGTATGTTATACATTCTCTTCTATGAAAAACATGTCATAATTGTTTTTATATTCCTATTTGCTGTAAGTAAAAATGGTCAAAGTTCATGAGAATTTAATTTGATCATATACATCACTCTGGAATACATTTTTACGTTTCTCACACTCATTTTAACTACAACAGACAGAAAAAAAAATCATACGGAGACTAAAATCCTCCACTGAGAAATGATAAAAATCCCTTAATTGGGCATCTATGTTTAAGAAAGAGTGTGTGTTTGACTAGTTGAGTTCACTCCCTATCTACATCGAATACTACAACCAGATATAATTCCCGATCTGTGAGGAACTTGTAGTTATAGGAGATGCTCCATTCACAGTACTTGACATCTAGTCACCAACATTTGAAGGTTGGAAAAAGATGAAGTTTCCATTGCTAGGGTCACATTTCATTAGGATAATGAGACTCTTCAAGATGGAGTCAAATGAACAATGATTGTAAACACTGGTAAATATTTTTTTTTTGTAGAAGTTTTTCTAAAGACTAATTACATACGTTTTGCCATAAAGATTTCTTTGTTCAGCTTATTTGAACCAGCTTTCATTGGAATGCCCACCTTATAGCAGACCTTGTGCCATGTGTGTGGGTTAGAGCAAGAATAAGTAGAATTTCTGCTTGAGGCTTCTTGCAGTATGTTTTGCAGAAAAATTAATTTGCAAAATGAAGTGCAAAATGTTATGATAGGCTGTGTAGAGAAGCACAGAGTATGGATTTGGTCCAAACTGAGGATCCAAAAAAGGCTTACCAGAAAGGCTGATCTTGGTGCTTTCCTAAAAGATAGCTATAAATTATTTAAGTAAAATTGGGGTTTGCTGACAGACACAGATTCATCTGTAACAATGAATTTTTCATAGCCCTACAGTTAGTATGAACAAGGCTCATCTACCTACTTTCCTTTGGAATATGATACACCTAATTTGCTTCCCTTGTCTCTTCTGCCTTTCCATAAATGCTTGTTTTGTGCAATTTAGGAAGACATGATCCTGTAATGGAAAATGATTTTATTTAAATATTAAGTACTGATTCAAAATTGTGAGAATAAATTTATGATATCAAAAAGGATTATATGAATGAAATTTAACAAGCAAATAAACAGTAAGTGAAAATATTTGTGTAATGAATAACCATTAAAAGATTATTATCTGAAGTATAGGGAATTCCTGAGAAATAGCAAAAAAATTCATAAATGTCATAAGGAAATAAGCAAATAAAATTAATCAGTTAGTAATAGGAAGGAAATTTCATTGGCTGATATATCGATGAAGTGATGTTCAAGATCGTATAATAAAAGAAAAGGAAAAAAGTTACCATTTTTTCTCATCAAACGGAAAAATAACATTAAACAGAAGATTATAATGAAAGGAACCTTAAATATGAAGAACTATTGATGAGAATATAATGTTGGAAGAAAAGAGATGTATTTTATCAAGTTACCGTGCTCATATTATATCACTCGGAAATTCTTTTTCCAAATACATACTCAGAGAAACTTAAGTATAAATACTCAAAAGAAATCTGCACAAAGAAGTTTGTTACTGGAAAAATTGTCATAGCAATGTAGAAGATACTACCCAAATGCCCATCAATTAGAAAAAACAGCTTGCATAAATAAAATGTAACATCTAATGAAAACTGTGTAGCAGTTACAAGGAAGTAACTAGATAAGCATGTACCAAGATTTAAATATTTTAAATATATAATATTCTATGAAAAAAGTGTGAGACACAGGATATCATTTATGCAAATTTAATGTAAAAGAGACTCATGACAGGATAATGAAATTATAAATAAAATATAAATGCACAACAATGTAAGATAAAAACAAAAGCCAGACATCCTATAGAACAATGATGGAAATATACCACTATCTTATTATGATCCAATTTTGTGAATCTGAGGTTCAAAAGAAGTGGCAAGGCAAGATTAAATAAAATATACATTGAATTTATTTATAAAATAAACATGTGAGGGGGCTAGAAAAATATCACAAGAAAAACAAATTTTATACCACATGTAAATTCTTCCCAAGCCCTGATAATAGTATGCAAGAATGAAGAAGCAAGAATCAAAGAGAATATTATTTTAATAATATGCTAGAAAATTTAAGCACAAAGTATTATACACAGCTAGATAAGAGCATTTGGTCAATACCTAGTCTACTGACATAAGACAATTAATCTAACTAGTATCACACTTGGAACTAGAAGGACATGGTATTATGCCTATATATACCCTACATATAATATGAATAGATTTGGCCAGACCATTGACAGTCATACTTGTGGACTTGGAAGAGTAAACAGTGAATCTCTGAGTAGTTAAACGTGGCTATTATTTTCATGGCCTTTATCTCTTCTATGTATAACTAGAAATAACCCATGCAAAAATATCAAGATTTAAAGAATAATTTGGTTAAAAACAAAAACGGATATTCTTCTCAATTCAACTTTAAAAAAAAATTTAAGAGTGGATTAGATGTAGCACCAGTAACATGTTCAGGGTCTTTAAATGATTCAAAGCACATTCATGTCTTCCTATATTGCACAAAATCAGCATTTATGGAAAGGCAGAAGAGACAGGGGAAGAAAATTATGTGTATCATGTTCTAAAGCAAAGTAGGTAGATGAACCTTTGTTCATACTAACTGTAGGGATATGAAAAATTCATTGTTACAGAGGATAAAAGTAATCAATTCAAAGCAGTGAATGGATAAAATCAGGTGGCCTGTGGACATTTAATACATATTTAATCAAAATATGTGATCTGTTAAATTAGTAAATATAACTCTTTAATTATCACAATGTGAAAAAGGAATAGAGATTTTGTATTTGCTAATGGAGATTTGAATGCCTAGTAAATAATGAGATTTTCCATGAGCATAGACACGTGGCCATATTAAGTTAACATCCAATTAAATTCATATACTTTTTAAACCATTAAAATGAAGACAAACTTAAAAGATTGTCAACTGTTGCACATTTGGATTTTTAAGCATAAATTTGGATGTATTATTTTATAGAGAAGAAGAGTAGCCAAATTAGATAATCTGGGTTTTGCAACATATGTTTAATAAAAATCCATCTTCAATGAGAACACATGACATGTAATATAATGACATTGCTTCTTCAATTTCATACTTCAGAACAAACTAATTGTTCAAACTCAGTTTTACAGAGATTTCTCCTTTTTTGTAAACAGTATGTGCCAGAGTTTATTCCTTATATTCAATTTTATTAAGACTAATTTATTAGATAGTTTTATAACTAAAATTTCAGGTCACTTACGTCTTAAGAAATAATTATCCTCATGTATCAGATATCTGGCTTTAAACTCCCAATTCCATGAGAGATGGATTTTATGCTTTGTGTAAATATAGAATAATAGCACAAAGTGGTTCTAATCATGTTGTCATATTTAGAAAACTGGTTACTTTTTCCACAGGATGATCCCTAAAGAAGGTAGCAGTGTATATATGAAATTGTAAAATCTTATCTTTAAATGCATAAAGTTTGACACTTTTGGTTTTTTATTTGAAAAAAACACAGTTTGGTGCACCTGGGTGGCTAAGTCAGTTGGGCGTCTGACTTCGGCTCAGGTCATGATCTCCTGGTTGGTGAATTCAAGCCCCACATCAGGCTCTGTGCTGACAGCTCAGAGCCTGGAGCTTGCTTTGGATTCTGTGTCTTCCTCTCTCTCTCTTACCCCACTCATACTCTGTCTCTCTCTCTCAAAAAAAAAAAAAATTGAAAAAAATACAGATTTATCGCTTGCTAAAGATTTTACCCTTAAACAATGGAAAATAGTATATTAATACTAGATAAAAATAAATTATCTTAATATATTCCCTATTATTTCTTTTTTTATAACAAGTGTAGGAACTCCAGTAATTTTTCTATCATATAAATAAATATATTATTTTTTAATTGAAAGATCATTTATTTATTCAAATACATATGGAAACTTATTAACTCTATTCTACCAGTGTGAAATAGCATTTTTAATCCAGCATCATGTAGTCTACTTATCAGAATATTTTAATCCAGAAAGTTTGTCATAAGTAGTTTCTAAAAGTGTGTTTGTGGAAAAGTTGTCATATATATACTGTATGATTCATATATCGTGGTCAATTTTCCATAAAAGTTTTCTCTACTCAGTTGTAAATTATAAGTAAGGATTAGTCACCCAGGAATGCAGTGTTCAAGACTCACACACAGAAAAAATAATAAGTTATGAGAAGTGTTACAGACCTTGCTAAGAAAATTTGCTAAAAGTGGATATCAGATAGATTTTGTACACTTTCACAATTTTAGCTAAAATGAAATAAAATGTTAGGATAGATTCAAAGGTTTCAAGTTTTAAACTTCCTTCTAACAACTCACTTGGTGTAGGTACAGTAGTAATGATGAGGTTTGTCATTAATCTAGTAATTTTTACTCCTCAAATTTTCTCTTCTCTCATCAAATAAGTTTCACAATACCCAAGTTGGCCAGCAAACATAATTAATATGGTGTATATATCTTATTGTTTTCACTTGCTTAATAGTGTGATGATAAATCTGAGTGTTACTCTGTCACACATTTATGTGTGCATTAGAAAGATGATCCACCAATTTTTTTTTTTTTTTTTTTTGGCTAAGGAAAAACAGACAATGACTGAATTTGAAACTTTTGACTCTTTGGTCATCTTAGTTTTCCATTATACCTCACCAAATACCAGAAAATGGTAATTACATATTTTTAAAAGTACTATCAATTCTTTCTGTATTCTTTAATATAAATAGTATACTCAGTATGAACCTTTTGTTTATTCTCTATTTATGGTCTCAGT